>JAPZIH010000011.1:2821054-2893554 GCA_027410445.1 Discoglossus pictus | reverse complement strand
ACACTGACACTCACTGACACACACTAATGAAAACACACATACTGACACACACTCACTGAAACACACCCACTCACAGACACACTAACACACACTCACTGACACACACTCACGGAAACACACATACGGACACACACTCACTGAAACACACACACACACACACTGACACACACACACTGACACACACTCACTGACACAAACTCACTGATGCACACACTGACACACACTCACGGAAACACACATACTGACACACACTCACTGAAACACACACACACACACACACTGACACACACACACTGACACACACTCACTGACACAAACTCACTGATGCACACACTGACACACTCTCATTGACCCACACTCACTGACACACAAATGCACTTACTGACACAGAAATGGTATCACTGACACACACTGACACACACTCACTGACATGCACACACACACTGACATACACACTCACTGACATACACACATACTCACTGACACACGCTCACTGACACAAACACACAGATGCACACACTTACTGACACACACACTCACTGACACACACACTCACTGACACACACACTCACTGACACACACTTACTGACACACAGACTCACTGACGCACACACTCACTGACATACACTCACTAACACACACACTTTCTGACACATGCTCAATAAAACACACTAACTGACACACATTCACTGAAACACACTCATGGAAATACACTCACTGACACACACTCACTGACACACACTCACTGACATACACACTGACACATACACACTGACACACACACACTGACACACACACTCACTGACACACCCACTCACTGATACACACACACTGACACACACACACTCACTGATGCACCCACTTACTAACACACGCTCACAGACACACACACTCACTGACACACACACACTAACACACACACTTACTGACACACGCTCAATAAAACACACTAACTGACATGCATTCACTGAAACACACTCATGGAAATACACTCACTGACTCACACTCACTGACACACACACACTCACTGACACACACACTCACTGACGCACACACTCACTGATGCACACACTCACTAACACATGCTCACAGACACACACACTCACTGACATGCTCACTGATGCACACTCAATAACACACAGTCAATGACACACACTCATACACACACACATACTCACTGACACACACACTGACACCCACACCCACTGAAACAAACACACTCACTGACACAAACACACTGACACACGCTCACTGACACACACTCATGGAAACACACATACTCACTGACACACACTCACTGAAACACACACACTCACTGACACAAACACACTAACACACACTCACTGACACACACTCATGGAAACACATATACTCACTGAAACACACACACACCGTGACACATACCCACTGACACACACTCATTGACCCACACACACTGACACACACACACTGACACACACTCACTGACACAAACTCACTGATGCACACACTGACACACTCTCATTGACCCACACTCACTGACACACACACACTGACACACAAATGCACTTACTGACACAGAAATGGTATCACTGACACACACTGACACACACTCACTGACATGCACACACACACTGACATACACACTCACTGACATACACACATACTCACTGACACACGCTCACTGACACAAACACACAGATGCACACACTTACTGACACACACACTCACTGACACACACACTCACTGACACACACACTCACTGACACACACTTATTGACACACACTTACTGACACACAGACTCACTGACGCACACACTCACTGACATACACACACTAACACACACACTTTCTGACACATGCTCAATAAAACACACTAACTGACACACATTCACTGAAACACACTCATGGAAATACACTCACTGACACACACTCACTGACATACACACTGACACATACACACTGACACACACACACTGACACACACACTCACTGACACACCCACTCACTGATACACACACACTGACACACACACACTCACTGATGCACCCACTTACTAACACACGCTCACAGACACACACACTCACTGACACACACACACTAACACACACACTTACTGACACACGCTCAATAAAACACACTAACTGACACGCATTCACTGAAACACACTCATGGAAATACACTCACTGACTCACACTCACTGACACACACACACTCACTGACACACACACTCACTGACGCACACACTCACTGATGCACACACTCACTAACACATGCTCACAGACACACACACTCACTGACATGCTCACTGATGCACACTCAATAACACACAGTCAATGACACACACTCATACACACACACATACTCACTGACACACACACTGACACCCACACCCACTGAAACAAACAAACTCACTGACACAAACACACTGACACACGCTCACTGACACACACTCATGGAAACACACATACTCACTGACACACACTCACTGAAACACACACACTCACTGACACAAACACACTAACACACACTCACTGACACACACTCATGGAAACACATATACTCACTGAAACACACACACACCGTGACACATACCCACTGACACACACTCATTGACCCACACTCACTGACACACTCACTGACACACACACTCACTGAAACACACACACTCACAGACACACACTCACTGACACACACTCACTCACTGACACACACACACTCACTGACACACACACTTACTGACACACACACAACTATATACACAGTCACAAACACACACACTAACTGACACACACACTCACTGACACACACACTCAGACACACACACTCACAGACACACACACACTCACAGACACACACTCACTGACACACATTCACTGACACACACACACTCACTGACACACACACTCACTGACACACACTCACTCACTGACACACACACACTCACTGACACACACACTCACTGACACACACACAACTATATACACAGTCACAAACACACACATTGACACTCACACACACACTCACTGACATACACACTCACTGACACACACACAACTATATATACAGTCACAAACACACACACTAACTGACACACACATTCACACACACTCACTGACATACACACTCACTGACACACATTCACTGACACACACTCACTCACTGACACACACTCACTCACTGACACACACACACTCACTGACACACACACAACTATATATACAGTCACAAACACACACACTAACTGACACACACATTCACACACACTCACTGACATACACACTCACTGACACACATTCACTGACACACACTCACTCACTGACACACACTCACTCACTGACACACACACACTCACTGACACACACACTCACTGACACACACACTCACTGACACACACACAACTATATACACAGTCACAAACACACACACTGACACTCACACACACACTCACTGACATACACACTCACTGACACACACACAACTATATACACAGTCATAAACACACACACACTTACTGACACACACACACTCACTGACACACACTCTCACAGACACACACACTTACAGACACACACTCACTGACACACACTAACTGACACACACTAACTGACACACACTAACTGACACACATTCACTGACACAAACACACTCACTGACACACACTCACTCACTGACACACACACACACACTGACACACAAACTCACTGACACACACACTCACAGACACACACACTCACAGACACACACACTCACAGACACATACTCACTGACACACATTCACTGACGCACATTCACTGACACACATTCACTGACACACACAACAACACACACATTTACTGACACACTCAACCATATACACAGTCACAAACATATACTTGCTGACACACACACACTGACCCCCACACACTCACTGACACATATTTACTGACACACACACACACTCACCAACACACACTCACTGACACACACAACCATATACACAGTCACAAACACACACATTTACTGACACACACAACCATATACACAGTCACAAACATATACTTACTGACACACTGACCCCCACACACTCCCTGACACATATTTACTGACACACTCACCAACACACACACAACCATATACACAGTCACACACTCACTGGCACGCAAACACACACTCACTGACACACACACACACTCACTGACACACACACTCACTGACACACACGCATTCCCTGACACACACTCACTGACACACACACACTCACTGACACACACACATTCACTGACACACACACACTCACTGACACACACTCACTAACACACACACACACTCACGTACCTACATGAGACAAACAGCTAATTTTTTTATGTATTAATTTATTTTTATTTGTATTCAGAAAACAAAAAAGGTCTTTACATTCCCCCTCCCCAGTCCCACATTCTATACACCCCTCACCGTCACCCACAAAACCCCTCCAACCCCGCTCGGGTAATCTGGAGCTGGAGTCAGATGTCAGAGTTCAAGGTTCAGCATTTGCCAGAGCAGCCTGTGGGGTCAAGGAAAGAGAAATAAGGTGAGTAACTGACCCTGTGAGCATGCAAACTGGAGCACCCTCAATATACTTCATGTGCTCCCTCCAATGTACCTGCTGTACCCCCCCTCCCAGCCTGCCCCCCACCAGGTGCTCCCTCCAATGTACCTGCTGTATGCCCAACACCCACTCTGAGCCTGCCCCCTGACCCCAAGTGCTCTCTCCAATGTACCTGCTGTATGCCCAACACTTACTCCCAGGCTGACACCCAACCCCAAGTGCTCTCTCCAATGTACCTGCTGTATGCCAAACACCCACTCTGAGCCTGCCCCCTGACCCCAAGTGCTCCCTCCAATGTACCTGCTGTATGCCAAACACTGCTCCCAGCCTACCCCCCTCCCCAAGTGCTCTCTCCAATGTACCTGCTGTATGCCCAACACCCGCTCCCAGCCTGCCCCCCGACCCCAAGTGCTCTCTCCAATGTACCTGCTGTATGCCCAACACTTACTCCCAGGCTGACACCCAACCCCAAGTGCTCTCTCCAATGTACCTGCTGTATGCCCAACACTTACTCCCAGGCTGACACCCAACCCCAAGTGCTCTCTCCAATGTACCTGCTGTATGCCAAACACCCACTCTGAGCCTGCCCCCTGACCCCAAGTGCTCCCTCCAATGTACCTGCTGTATGCCAAACACTGCTCCCAGCCTACCCCCCTCCCCAAGTGCTCTCTCCAATGTACCTGCTGTATGCCAAACACTGCTCCCAGCCTACCCCCCTCCCCAAGTGCTCTCTCCAATGTACCTGCTGTATGCCCCACACCCGCTCCCAGCCTGCCCCCCGACCCCAAGTGCTCCCTCCAATGTACCTGCTGTATGCCCAACACCGACTCCGAGCCTGCCCCCTGACCCAAAGTGCTCCCTCCAATGTACCTGCTGTATGCCCAACACCCACTCCGAGCCTGCCCCCTGACCCCAAGTGCTCTCTCCAATGTACCTTCTGTATGCCCAACACCCAGTCTGAGCCTGACCCCCCAAGTGCTCTCTCCAATGTACCTGCTGTATGCCCAACACCCACTCCGAGCCTGCCCCCTGACCCCAAGTGCTCCCTCCAATGTACCTGCTGTATGCCCAACACCCACTCCACGCCTGCCCCCCGACCCCAAGTGCTCTCTCCAATGTACCTGCTGTATGCCCAACACCCACTCCGAGCCTGACCCCCCTCCCCAAGTGCTCCCTCCAATGTACCTGCTGTATGCCCAACACCCACTCCGAGCCTGACCCCCCTCCCTAAGTGCTCTCTCCAATGTACCAGCTGTATCCCCAACACCCACTCCGAGCCTGACCCCCCTCCCTAAGTGCATACTCCACTCTCTCTCCTTGCTCCCCGTTCTCTCTTCTCTCCAGTGTCTCCATATTCCTCTCTCTTTCTCCCACCCATCTTTTTTCTCTCCTATCTCTAGTCACTGCTTCACATGTTCTCCATTTTCTTTTCTCTCCCCCCTCTCTCTCCAGACCCCCCCCCCCCCCCCTCCTCCTCCTCACATACCTCTGTATCCATTTCCATATTCTCCATCCAATCGAAACGCTGACTGCTCTGGAGCTGTGGGAATATGAGCATTACCTATATTAATGTGTGTTTATAAAGTATCCAGACTATTTCCTACACTATATCCATACTGTGCGGTGTGTATTATACTATATCCACACTATGTGTACTTATATTGTATCCATACTGTACCCTTACCACATGTATCTATCCTATTCCCATAGTGTGTGTGACTATTATGTATCCATATTGTGTGTATATGTAATGCTCCCATACTATTTGGATCTATACTGGACGGGCTGTATACCTCCCCGGGCCTCCTGGGGTGGGTAGGAGGGCGATGTGACCTGGCAGGCCCGGGAGTATGGGAGAGAGGGGGTGGCTAGCTGGGGGGGCGGAGCCACTAATAGGGGTTGGCGCCATTTGGCCATTATGCCCCCAGCTAGCCAAGTAATTAGATCCCACCCACCCATCCCTTATATTTGGAACATAGGTGTTCATTTATTGAAAATGTGGAAAATATGTGTTCATGGTTGAAAAATAAATAAATAAATAAATAAAATTAAATAAAATAAAAATAATAATAAAAAAACATAAATGGAAAATAAAGAAATATAATAAGTCGATTTGTTATGGCATTAGCAGTCGTGGTATAGTCTCAGTATTTTTAGGTTGTATTAATCATGTTTTTGTATTTGTTGTCTGTCACAGCGGCTCGTGGTGATCGGAGTCGCCCGTACAGTGGTAAAGTGGGTGAGACCTACCCTACGGGGGTACACACGTTCCATCACGGTAGGCCGTGTACTGTCTCGGGTCAGGCCCCTCCCCTCACTTGTTTATGTTTACTTAATTAATGGTACGGTTATTATTATGAGATTTTGTGTTTACCAATAAACGCTGTGGCCAGTATGTTATCCCATAAAGTGGTCGCATCTAATCCTTTATTCGTACTGCCTGTATGTATACTATATCCATACTATACATATATGTTCTGTATTCATAAAGCATGTATGTGCACTGTATCCTTTCTATGTATAGCTATACTATATCCATACTATATTAATTTGTATCTGTACTATACCCATACTATTTGTATTTATACGGTCTCCATACTATGTGTATTTATACTATACTCATACTGTCATGACTAATTTTGGGTGTCCGCGGCACCCCACAAATAACCCTGTTACCTCTCATTCCTAACACCAAGTTTATTAAAACGGACATTCAATGTTATGTTAAAAGCAACTAATGTGAATATCTTGTTCCTGGTTTAATTTGTACATTTATTTTCTATTATTGTAGTGTGATATATGTTGGATGTTTCCCTCCAAAATGGCTCATATAAACAAATAATATTGTAAAACCAGAAAGAGCGTCTGACCTCTGACCTAGGAATAGGAGTGCCCTCCACCATTAGATTTGCAGGTGGGGGGAAGCCAAGCTGATGTGGGAAGATGCTTTGTCTCTGGTCACAGTATTAAAAGCTCAAATTAGTATATGCCTTTTTTTATATTCATCTCAGCCCCAGCCATTCAGATCAGGACATCAGTCATGGAGAAGCAGAGAAATCACATCACACCGTTACAGCAGGTGAACAAAGAGATGTAGGTCAGAGGTCAGACTTCTATTATTTGTTTATATGTGTAATTGGGGAGGGAAACATCCAACATACCTCACACTACAATGATAGAAAATAAATGCACAAAATAAATAGGCAACAAGATATTGACTTTAGTCACTTTTAACATAAAACTGAACGTACATTTTTATAGTCTTGGTGTTAGCAATTAGATGTGTAGAGACCCCAGTAAAAAGTATTACTTGTGGGGTGCAGGAGGGTCACATCCGGGCCCCGAAACCAGTCATGACAACATATATATATCCTGGCTGTGGGTAGTAATATAGATCACGTGTAGGCATCTGTGTGTATATGTACTGTATATATAGATACATGTCCTGGATGTGGGTAGTAATATAATAATATGTGTATTTACCGTAATTCCAGGAACTTTCCTCAGCTCCAAGTTGCTGGTAACCACCTAAAAAGCAAAATGTTGTTGATGAAGATGGAACAAAATTAGGGCGAGGGGAACAGGGTATTAGAGCTGGGTATCCAGTGGAGGGTGGTGAAAGGAAGCAGTGGGTGTGGGGGAGCAGTGTATTAGAGCTGGGTATTCAGGGGAGGGTGGTGTAAGGAAGCAGTGGGTGTGGGGGAGCAGTGTATTAGAGCTGGGTATTCAGGGGAGGGTGGTGTGGGGTAGCAGTGGGTGTGGGGGGAGCAGTGTATTAGAGCTGGGTATTCAGGGGAGGGGGGTGTAAGGAAGCAGTGGGTGTGGGGGGAGCAGTGTATTAGAGCTGGGTATTCAGGGGAGGGTGGTGTAAGGAAGCAGTGGGTGTGGGGGAGCAGTGTATTAGAGCTGGGTATTCAGGGGAGGGTGGTGTAAGGAAGCAGTGGGTGTGGGGGAGCAGTGTATTAGAGTTGGGTATTCAGGGGAGGGGGGTGTGGGGGAGCAGTGGGTGTGGGGGGAGCAGTGTATTAGAGCTGGGTATTCAGGGGAGGGTGGTGAGGGGGAGCAGTGGGTGTGGGGGAGCAGTGTATTAGAGCTGGGTATTCAGGGGAGGGGGGTGTGGGGGAGCAGTGGGTGTGGGGGGAGCAGGGTATTAGAGCTGGGTATTCAGGGGAGGGTGGTGTGGGGGAGCAGTGGGTGTGCTGGGTATTGTAGTATAATACATATTCTCCGTCTCTTTGTACACCCTCCCTAGGAGCCCTCGCCCGTTTTGGGGTGCCCTGTACCTGATTTCGGACTCAGGGCGCTGGGTGGAGTGGACGTGATCGGGTGGGGGGGTGAACCCGCATCTGTCTGAGTTCCTGAAGGAGCCAAGAAAACTTGCATGTATGAGTAACATGTATGTACATGTAACACGGAGGAACACACATAGGGTGGGGTGACACTGGTGGGATGGATTCTGACATGTTAGTGGCGTGCTGCACATGCATGTTCGAGAGGAAGACGGTCAGCATTAGTAACACAGACCCCCCATGTTTCATGGGACATACGTGTAACATCCGTGTCACGTACCTTCTATCTGTGACGCGCGGATCTCCCCTGAGGGAAACAGGAAAAAGAGAGTGAGTGATGGAGAGAAAAGAGAGTGCCCTAATAAGGTAGAAAGTCTGAAAGAGAGAGACTGCACAAATAGGATAGAGAGTCAGAGAGAGAGAGAGAGAGTGCACAAATTGGGTAGCATCTGAAGGGAGAGAGATTCTGAGAGGTAAGAAAGAAGGATGGATGTGAGAGTGTGCGTGATAAGGAAAGCGTGAAGAAGGGAGAAAGTAAAAGTATCAATTAAAGGAGTGGAAGAGACTGCAGGAGTAGAGAGAGCGTCTGAAAGAGAGAGACATGATGAGTGCAGTACTAGGCGAGCTCCGTAAATTACCTTCCAGTGGGCTCTGTGAAACGGACTGACCTGCGATTGGGATCTGAGATGCTCCGGCTGAGAGACAGATGGAGAGTGGGAGAGACAGTCATGTCCATAAAGTGTAACACAGGAGTAAAGGATGTATTCGTGAAGTGTGTGTGAGAGTGAGTGAGTGAGTGAGTGTGTGAGTGAGTGTGTGAGTGTGTGTGAGAGTGTGTGTGAGTCTGTGTGGTGTGTGTGAGTCTGTGTGTGTGAGAGTGTGTGGGTGTGTGTGTGAGAGAGTGTGTGTATCTGTGATTGAGTGTGTGTGTAAGAGGCTGTGAGTGAGTGTGTAAGAGCCTGTGAGTAAGTGTGTGTGACTAAGTGCCCTTTGCCACTTTGTCTTGGAGAGGACTGTTTGCCAGCCTCCTGCCCTGCGACTATGGCCCTGGGACATATTGCCCTTTAAACACAGTATTCGGCCATACCAGAGTGTATGTCACTCATTCTGGCCCTTTACATACAGGGGGGTCATTCGGTACTTGCCCTGGGGGAGCGGTGATACCCCAGATAGCTATGCCATGGAGCCCATTCATATAATGAAAGACTATGGGAAAGACTTTAGCTACATGGCAATTGAACTGTGTAAATAGGATCTGAGCGCTATTCGGTAGTTTTGTGCGCTCAGATCCCAGCGATCTGGGGATATGTGAAATGTGAGTAAATGTGAATTTCAGTAATGCTGATGGGTTGTCAAACTAGAGAATTGACCAACAAATACTTTTGTCCGGACATCCCCAGGCGTTGGGATCAGACCGTGTATGCCGGCTTATGGTCACGGGGGAGGTGTGTAACGGAACCCATCACTGTTTTACCCTGTTTCATTATTATTATTATGGTTAAAATATGATCCTACTATTATACTGTATGTATGTTGGTTTATGCTCTGCAGATAATTAGCCCAGACTATTGCAGACCTGGGCATGAGATAATCCTATTACAGAGACTCCTCATAAGATAAGGAAGTCTATTGTATAAAGTGTTTTCATTCTCAGACATAAGAACAAAGAAGGATGATCTAATCCATGTCTGATTGTATCAAAGTTGCCAGGTAGCCTCAGGGAGGTGTGACCCACCTATTGTCCCTCTATGTGTATTGTGTGGCCAACTATGGGGGATATGTGAAATGTCTGTGTGTTATGTGTAAAAGATACTTTTACTAACTTTTGAACCCCTGGTCTGATTCATGCCATTTTTTAATATGTTGTTCCACAATTTATGTTCTTCATAAATATGCAAGTTTTATTTATTTACTATGTAAAATCATAAAGTTATAAAAATGTATAAAAATGTGTAGGTTTTAGCTGGGAGATAATTGAGTAGATACAGTAATAAACTCAATTATCTCCCATACAAAGGGGAGGGACTGTGGGCGTTACTATTATGTTATTGGTTGTTTTTACCTCCCCCCTGGGTGTGTTCTGTTTGTACCTGACTGTAATAAAAACGAGGCTGGGTGTGCCAGCAAAAGAGTTCACTGCTTGACCCTCAAACACAGAGCTTATGTCTCGTTCTTGGGGGGATTCATGGTATGCTGTTACAGACTGACTGCCAGGAGTGTAAGCATCTTGGGGTGCTTTTCCTGTTCAGCTGCTAGCGGCTATTCGTGAGGCTCCAGTTAAGCTACGGCGGTTGTGGAGTCTGTGGTGGTTGTGGTGTCCGGTGCGGTGCTTGTAGGCCTCGACGCAAACTAGGACGCGTCCATCAACGGAGGTACCCGGTCGGGGTGCCAGTAGATCCGTTACAGTGTGTGAGTGTGAGTCTGTGAGTGTGCATGTGTGTGAGTCTGTGAGTGTGAGAGTCTGTGAGTGTGAGAGTCTGTGAGTGTGAGTAATTGTGAAGCATAATGGAATGGAATCTCACCATATTTAGAGGGTGTGGGGTCTGTATATGCCCCCTGAGGGATGTAGGGGTTCGGAGATCCTATGGAAGACATAGAACAGCATTTATACAAAGAGAGAGAGAGAGAGAGAGAGAAAGACACACAGAAAAAAGGAGGGGACAGACACAGAGGGTGAGACAGACAGATGGAGGGGGCAGACCCAGAGGGAGAGACAGACAGATGGAGGGGGCAGCAACAGAGGGAGAGACAGACAGATGGAGGGGGCAGACACAGAGGGAGAGACAGACAGATGGAGGGGGCAGACACAGAGGGAGAGACAGAAAGATGGAGGGGGCAGACACAGAGGGAGAGGCAGACAGATGGAGGGGGCAGACACAGAGGGAGAGGCAGACAGATGGAGGGGGCAGACACAGAGGGAGAGACAGACAGATGGAGGGGGCAGACACAGAGGGAGAGACAGAAAGATGGAGGGGGCAGACACAGAGGGAGAGGCAGACAGATGGAGGGGGCAGACACAGAGGGAGAGACAGAGAGATGGAGGGGGCAGACACAGAGGGAGAGACAGACAGATGGAGGGGGCAGACACAGAGGGAGAGACAGAGAGATGGAGGGGGCAGACACAGAGGGAGAGGCAGACAGATGGAGGGGGCAGACACAGAAGGAGAGGCAGACAGATGGAGGGGGCAGACACAGAGGGAGAGACAGACAGATGGAGGGGGCAGACACAGAGGGAGAGACAGAGAGATGGAGGGGGCAGACACAGAGGGTGAGACACATAGATGGAGGGGGCGGACACAGAGGGTGTGACAGATAGATGGAGGGGGCAGACACAGAGGGAGAGGCAGACAGATGGAGGGGGCAGACACAGAGGGAGAGGCAGACAGATGGAGGGGGCAGACACAGAAGGAGAGGCAGACAGATGGAGGGGGCAGACACAGAGGGAGAGACAGACAGATGGAGGGGGCAGACACAGAGGGAGAGACAGAGAGATGGAGGGGGCAGACACAGAGGGTGAGACACATAGATGGAGGGGGCGGACACAGAGGGTGTGACAGATAGATGGAGGGGGCAGACACAGAGGGAGAGGCAGACAGATGGAGGGGGCAGACACAGAGGGTGAGACAGACAGATGGAGGGGGCAGACACAGAGGGTGAGACAGACAGATGGAGGGGGCAGACACAGAGGGAGAGGCAGACAGATGGAGGGGGCAGACACAGAAGGAGAGACAGACAGATGGAGGGGGCAGACACAGAGGGAGAGACAGACAGATGGAGGGGGCAGACACAGAGGGTGAGACAGACAGATGGAGGGGGCAGACACAGAGGGTGAGACAGACAGATGGAGGGGGCAGACACAGAGGGAGAGGCAGACAGATGGAGGGGGCAGACACAGAGGGAGAGACAGACAGATGGAGGGGGCAGACTGTAAAGTCCCTCACCAGCTTTCAGAGATTTGGGGTCATATCCGAGACTATCAGTGGCGAGAGGTTGTGATTTGTACAGTGACTGTCCGAGAGCACCTGGGGAAGCAGAGAGACAGCGAGAGAGAGAGAGAGAGAGAGAGAGAGAGGGTCAGAACAGGGAAAACATTTGGTGGTGAGTGTGTGTATTGCAGGGTGTATTTCTATGGTTATTAGTGACACTCCATGGTGATTGTGTGTATTGCAGGGTGTATTACTATGGTTATTAGTGACACTCCATGGTGAGTGTGTGTATTGCAGGGTGTATTACTATGGTTATTAGTGACACTCCATGGTGAGTGTGTGTATTGCAGGGTGTATTTCTATGGTTATTAGTGACACTCCATGGTGATTGTGTGTATTGCAGGGTGTATTACTATGGTTATTAGTGACACTCCATGGTGAGTGTGTGTATTGCAGGGTGTATTACTATGGTTATTAGTGACACTCCATGGTGATTGTGTGTATTGCAGGGTGTATTACTATGGTTATCAGTGACACTCCATGGTGATTGTGTGTATTGCAGGGTGTATTACTATGGTTATTAGTGACACTCCATGGTGATTGTGTGTATTGCAGGGTGTATTAATATGGTTATTAGTGACACTCCATGGTGATTGTGTGTATTGCAGGGTGTATTACTATGGTTATCAGTGACACTCCATGGTGATTGTGTGTATTGCAGGGTGTATTAATATGGTTATTAGTGACACTACATGGTGATTGTGTGTATTGCAGGGTGTATTACTATGGTTATTAGTGACACTCCATGGTGATTGTGTGTATTGCAGGGTGTATTCCTACAGACAGACTGTATGTATAGTGACTCGGATCACTATCCGGATCACATGCGGGAGCCCACTGGGATATTTCATATTTCCATAACCGGCTTGGACATGGAGAGTGTAATGGAAGTGGGAAAAGAGAGGAGTGAGGGGGTGAGGCGAGGGTGGGGTGTGGGCACCTTGTAAGCTTTGTGTACAGAAGCACTCACCGGCTTTCAGAGATTTGGGGTCATATCCGAGACTGTCAGTGGCGAGAGGTTGTGATCTGTACAGTGACTGTCCGAGAGCACCTGGGGAAGCAGAGAGAGAGCGAGAGAACTGACACAACTACTGCGAGAGGAGAACGGACAGAACAGAAACATCTGGCCAGTGTAATACAATGGGATAAGATTCAGAAATGGAGAATCACTGTAGTTAGAGTGACAGCTGGTGGTCACTGTGTGTATTACAGGAGGGAGCCCTATAATTATTATGTACAGTGACAGTGACAGCTGGTGGTCACTGTGTGTATTACAAGAGGCAGTCCTATAATTATTATGTACAGTGACAGTGACAGCTGGTGGTCACTGTGTGTATTACAGGAGGCAGCCCTATAATTATTATTTACAGTGACAGTGACAGCTGGTGGTCACTGTGTGTATTACAGGAGGCAGCCCTATAATTATTATGTACAGTGACAGCTGGTGGTTGCAGTGTGTATTACAGGAGGCAGCACTATAATTATTATGTGCATGGTTATTAGTGACACTCCATGGTGATTGTGTGTATTGCAGGGTGTATTACTATGGTTATTAGTGACACTCCATGGTGATTGTTTGTATTGCAGGGTGTATTAATATGGTTATTAGTGACACTCCATGGTGATTGTGTGTATTGCAGGGTGTATTCCTACAGACAGACTGTATGTATAGTGACTCGGATCACTATCCGGATCACGTGGGGGAGGCCACTGGGATATTTCATATTTCCATAACCGGCTTGGACATGAAGAGTGTAATGGAAGTGGGAAAAGAGAGGAGTGAGGGGGTGAGGCGAGGGTGGGGTGGGGGCACCTTGTAAGCATTGTGTACAGAAGCACTCACCAGCTTTCAGAGATTTGGGGTCATATCCGAGACTGTCAGTGGCGAGAGGTTGTGATCTGTACAGTGACTGTCCGAGAGCACCTGGGGAAGCAGAGAGAGAGCGAGAGAACTGACACAACTACTGCGAGAGGAGAACGGACAGAACAGAAACATCTGGCCAGTGTAATACAATGGGATAAGATTCAGAAATGGAGAATCACTGTAGTTAGAGTGACAGCTGGTGGTCACTGTGTGTATTACAGGAGGCAGCCCTATAATTATTATGTACAGTGACAGTGACAGCTGGTGGTCACTGTGTGTATTACAGGAGGCAGCCCTATAATTATTATGTGCATGGTTATTAGTGACACTCCATGGTGATTGTGTGTATTGCAGGGTGTATTACTATGGTTATTAGTGACACTCCATGGTGATTGTTTGTATTGCAGGGTGTATTAATATGGTTATTAGTGACACTCCATGGTGATTGTGTGTATTGCAGGGTGTATTCCTACAGACAGACTGTATGTATAGTGACTCGGATCACTATCCGGATCACGTGGGGGAGGCCACTGGGATATTTCATATTTCCATAACCGGCTTGGACATGAAGAGTGTAATGGAAGTGGGAAAAGAGAGGAGTGAGGGGGTGAGGCGAGGGTGGGGTGGGGGCACCTTGTAAGCTTTGTGTACAGAAGCACTCACCAGCTTTCAGAGATTTGGGGTCATATCCGAGACTGTCAGTGGCGAGAGGTTGTGATCTGTACAGTGACTGTCCGAGAGCACCTGGGGAAGCAGAGAGAGAGCGAGAGAACTGACACAACTACTGCGAGAGGAGAACGGACAGAACAGAAACATCTGGCCAGTGTAATACAATGGGATAAGATTCAGAAATGGAGAATCACTGTAGTTAGAGTGACAGCTGGTGGTCACTGTGTGTATTACAGGAGGCAGCCCTATAATTATTATGTACAGTGACAGTGACAGCTGGTGGTCACTGTGTGTATTACAGGAGGCAGCCCTATAATTATTATGTACAGTGACAGTGACAGCTGGTGGTCACTGTGTGTATTACAGGAGGCAGTCCTATAATTATTATGTACAGTGACAGTGACAGCTGGTGGTCACTGTGTGTATTACAGGAGGCAGTCCTATAATTATTATGTACAGTGACAGTGACAGCTGGTGGTCACTGTGTGTATTACAGGAGGCAGTCCTATAATTATTATGTACAGTGACAGTGACAGCTGGTGGTCACTGTGTGTATTACAGGAGGCAGCCCTATAAATATTATGTACAGTGACAGTGACAGCTGGTGGTCACTGTGTGTATTACATGAGACAGCCCTATAAATATTATGTACAGTGACATCTGGTGGTCCCTGTGTGTATTACATGAGACAGCCCTATAAATATTATGTACAGTGACATCTGGTGGTCCCTGTGTGTATTACATGAGACAGCCCTATAAATATTATGTACAGAGACAGCTTGTGGTCACTGTGTGTATTACATGAGACAGCCCTATAATTATTATGTACAGTGACAGCTGGTTGTCACTGTGTGTATTACATGAGACAGCCCTATAATTATTATGTACAGTGACATCTGGTGGTCCCTGTGTGTATTACATGAGACAGCCCTATAAATATTATGTACAGTGACAGCTGGTGGTCACTGTGTGTATTACATGAGACAGCCCTATAATTATTATGTACAGTGACAGCTGGTTGTCACTGTGTGTATTACATGAGACAGCCCTATAATTATTATGTACAGTGACAGCTGGTTGTCACTGTGTGTATTACATGAGACAGCCCTATAAGTATTATGTACAGTGACAGCTGGTGGTCACTGTGTGTATTACCGGAGGCAGCCCTATAATTATTATGTGCATGGTTATTAGTGACACTCCATGGTGATTGTGTGTATTGCAGGGTGTATTACTATGGTTATTAGTGACACTCCATGGTGATTGTGTGCATTGCAGGGTGTATTACTATGGTTATTAGTGACACTCCATGGTGATTGTGTGTATTGCAGGGTGTATTCCTACAGACAGACTGTATGTATAGTGACTCGGATCACTATCCGGATCACATGGGGGAGCCCACTGGGATATTTCATATTTCCATAACTAGCTTGGACATGGAGAGTGTAATGGAAGTGGGAAAAGGGAGGAGTGTGGGGGTGAGGCGAGGGTGGGGTGTGGGCACCTTGTAAGCTTTATGTACAGAAGCACTCACCGGCTTTCAGAGATTTGGGGTCATATCCGAGACTGTCAGTGGCGAGAGGTTGTGATCTGTACAGTGACTGTCCGAGAGCACCTGGGGAAGCAGAGAGAGAGCGAGAGAACTGACACAACTACTGCGAGAGGAGAACGGGCAGAACAGAAACATCTGACCAGTGTAATACAATGGGATAAGATTCAGAAATGGAGAATCACTGTAGTTAGAGTGACAGCTGGTGGTCACTGTGTGTATTACAGGAGGCAGCCCTATAATTATTATGTACAGTGACAGTGACAGCTGGTGGTCACTGTGTGTATTACAGGAGGGAGCCCTATAATTATTATGTACAGTGACATCTGGTGGTCACTGTGTGTATTACAGGAGGCAGCCCTATAATTATTATGTACAGTGACAGTGACAGCTGGTGGTCACTGGGTGTATTACAGGAGGCAGTACTATAATTATTATGTACAGTGACAGTGACAGCTGGTGGTCACTGTGTGTATTACAGGAGGCAGCCCTATAATTATTATGTACAGTGACAGTGACAGCTGGTGGTCACTGTGTGTATTACAGGAGGAAGCCTTATAATTATTATGTACAGTGACAGCTGGTGGTCACTGTGTGTATTACAGGAGGCAGCCCTATAATTATTATGTACAGTGACAGTGACAGCTGGTGGTCACTGAGTGTATTACGGAGGCAGCCCTATAATTATTATGTACAGTGACAGTGACAGCTGGTGGTCACTGTGTGTATTACAGGAGGCAGCCCTATAATTATTATGTACAGTGACATCTGGTGGTCACTGTGTGTATTACAGGAGGCAGCCCTATAATTATTATGTACAGTGACAGTGACAGCTGGTGGTCACTGGGTGTATTACAGGAGGCAGTACTATAATTATTATGTACAGTGACAGTGACAGCTGGTGGTCACTGTGTGTATTACAGGAGGAAGCCTTATAATTATTATGTACAGTGACAGCTGGTGGTCACTGTGTGTATTACAGGAGGCAGCCCTATAATTATTATGTACAGTGACAGTGACAGCTGGTGGTCACTGAGTGTATTACGGAGGCAGCCCTATAATTATTATGTACAGTGACAGTGACAGCTGGTGGTCACTGTGTGTATTACAGGAGGAAGCCTTATAATTATTATGTACAGTGACAGCTGGTGGTCACTGTGTGTATTACAGGAGGCAGCACTATAATTATTATGTACAGTGACAGCTGGTGGTCACTGTGTGTATTACAGGAGGCAGCCCTATAATTATTATGTACAGTGACAGTGACAGCTGGTGGTCACTGTGTGTATTACAGGAGGCAGCCCTATAATTATTATGTACAGTGACAGCTGGTGGTCACTGTGTGTATTACAGGAGGCAGCACTATAATTATTATGTATAGTGACAGCTGGTGGTTGCAGTGTGTATTACAGGAGGCAGCCCTATAATTATTATGTACAATGACAGCTGGTGGTTGCAGTGTGTATTGCAGTGGATAGTCCTATAGGTGACAGTGGTTAGTGGTATCCCGTGGCATATTCATACAGGAGCAATGATAGTTGGTGGTTTCATTGAATAGTAGAGGGCATATTACTAAAGTAAACTGTAACACTGACACCCGGTGGATACTGCCGGTATATTTCTATTGAGAGCATTGTCCATGATCTACACATATTTTTTTTTTTTTCACAAAACCCATTAACAAATTACAAGTTAATGCCAACAAGACAATGTTTTATTAGACACTCACCAGCTTTTACAGAACTTGGGTCATATGGCAGCTGTCCAAGAGCACCTACCAAAATCAGAGAGAATTAGAGGCGCCCACCACAACATGGTCACCCACCGAGTCAGGAGAAACACACTGCAGGGTACACTACCAAGTGGGCACTGAGTGTGTAGCATTGGCAGGTGCCACCTGGTGGTTACGGTGTGTGTTGCAGAATATTCCTATATGTTATGTCGCTGGGCAATGTGCTTATGGCAGGGTGTATTCCAATGGAAATGAAAGTGACATCTGGTGGTCACAGTGAGTATTACACATACTGGCATATCTCTCAATGTTGGGGATTAATTAGCAGTCAACTTGTGCACATACGGTTTCTACCACAGGTAAAGTACTTGATCCATTTGGTAATTAATCAGTATAGTAGTATTGTATAATTATGAAATGTTATCAACAGACACTTACCTTGTTGGGGAATGTTACTTGGGTACTTTCCATAACCTGTGGGAGGCAGAGTAATGGAATAAGGCTGGGAATCAGGGTGCAGCTTGTGGCATTTATGGGGTGAGGGGGTTTATTACGTGTATATATATATATATATATATATATATATATATATATATATATAACTAACAAAAGGATATTTGTAGCTAAATGTGATTATACGCAGTATTATTATTACATGGTCATAAAGTGACCCCGGGCTTTATATATATTGTTTCTTCTTATCGCAAACTCATTGTGTTTATTGTATGGGCAGATAGAAAAGGAAGAGAGCCAGAGAATGTGTCACTCATCAGCTTTCACAGATCGGAGCAGTGATAGTGACCTCTTGTGGTCATTTTGTGTATTCCTTTGGGAAACAGTAATAGTGACTACTAGTGGTCACTGTGTGTATTGCAGGGAATATTCCAAAAGAAAAATGATATCATAAAACCTCATCTGCCCCTGATGTAAAAAAATGTCAGATACAAGTATTTGTTTATAATTGAGGAAAACAAAAAACAGAGAAGACAGAGGGTTAATAAAACATCCGCGTGGCTCACCGGCTTTCTGGGATTTGGGTTTGTATCCGAGACTATCAGCAGCCAGGGGCCTTGATCTGTATGGCAGCTGTCCGAGACCACCTGAGGGAAAGCAATAGACAGCTAGAGACAGTCATCCAGGGCAATAGGGCAACACAGGAGCGGCGCCGGGAGCTCACAGGGAGTATGTTAGATGGCGATCAAAAAGTCTAATATACAGAGGAGTCTCTCATGAAGAATAAGAAATAATTTGCTAAATATCGTTAGAAACTAAAACTAAGCCGCCTTTAAATGTTTCTTTCGTTCTTTCGTAACCTAGTAGGACCACTTGATGCAGAAAGATCTCTATTCAGTTTGCTTGAAAGGCTGCCACAAAGATGCGGAAACAACAGAATCAAATGGAATTTCAACTAGTAAGTAAGGTGACAGCTAAGGAAAGGAAATAGAGCAATGGACGCCCATAAAGACAATATTGCATAAAGTAATTAATTAAGACTCTTTTCTATGTCTTAATGTATTTTTTCCATTATCAAGGTCAGGTTTCAGTGCTTCTTTTCATATGGGCAGCAGTAACAGTGACACCTGGAGGCTATTGTTTGAACTGCAGTGAATACTTTTATAGATAGCAGTGACCTCTGGTGGTCAATATGTGTATCACATAAATTATTACCTTGCTGAGGAACGGAACCTGGGTAATTTCCATAACCTGCAGGAACATGAGTGTTAGAAAATTAGTAAATGGACTGATTAGCAGAGGAAGAGAGGCTGGAGACAGGGAGAAAGGAGGAGAAAGATATGGATAAATGGAGCAATGTGATTCTGTGACAAGTGAACAAAGAGAGAAGGGAAGATAAGGGGGCAGAGCAGGATTTGGCATCATAGAGACTAAACGTACCAGGCTTGGGGGGCTTTCCAACTCCTCCTAGGGTAGAAGAAAAGGTTAGAGACTTCCATGGAGAAGGAAAGGGAGGAATGAAGGGAAGGAAAGATAGATGGATGCATAGAGAGATTCATGTAGGATCTTACTGAAAAATACATTTTCTAATGAAATAAATACCACTAACTAATATAGATTTATCCAACATAATGGCAATAACAGCGATATCACATAAGTCTGCACCTCTATAAGATGGGGGAATATTACTACATGTAATACGAGCATGTGAATGTGACCACATAAGGGTATAAGCAAGTGACCGATAACATGGGAAAAGGTCAGGTAATGCACTCACCGGCTTTCACAGATTTGGGGTCATATGGCGGCTGGCCAAGAGCCGCTGCAGAAAAAAGAGAGAAAACCATAAGAAAGCTCAAAGAGAAAAAAAGAGTGCTGGAGACATGTGCACAACACCCGAGACACACACAGAAACTCAGCGTGTATGGGTAGGAGTAACAGTAATACTCAGGGATTATAGGGTGGCAGTGACATCCAGTGGTCTGTGTGAGTATTGCAAGAAAGATGTAACTGGGTGACAGTGGCATTCTATGGTATATATATATATTTATTTATTGCCGGGTATATTATTAGTATTATTATTATCCTTCAGGGTATATTTCTTGTGGCAGCAGAGACAGCAACACCCAGTGAGTGTATATAGCATCGTATATTCCTATGAAAGGCAGTAATGGCGACACCTGGTGATCACTGTGTGTATTACAGGGTCTCTCCTTATAGGAAATAATGTGGGCAGTTTTGTTTCTATTAATAACTATGAGAGTGACACCTGGTGGTGACAGTGATTATGACATAGATTAATACCTTGCTGGGGGATGTTACTTGGGTAATTTCCAGCAATGTTTCCATATCCTGAATGAATAGAGAAAGAAAAGTGAATGACCAAGTCCAACAAGAGGGAAAGCTATGAGAAGGAAGATCTCCCTGACCCCAGAGCACTATGGGATATTAATGAGGGCTTCATCAGTCAGTACCGAATCATATCCCTAACCCATGAGAGACATTATAATTAACCTTATTTTGACCAAATACCTGTCCTACACGCCCTGCCCCAGTGTGAAGGTAACAATATGTCTGAATCTCCTCTCCCCCTACAGGAGATTTGTGTCACGTCTGTGTTCTTGTCACACAGTATTGGACTAGTACAAACCATCTTAGTCTGAAATAAGGGATAAGGGAAACGATAGGAGGCAGATAATGGCACTCACCGGCTTTCACAGATTGGGGGTCATATGGCAGCTGTCCGAGAGCAGCTGCAGGAGAGAGAGAAAATAGCAATGCATTGTCTGGAGTAGAGAAGGGAGTGACCCTGAGAGCCACCAAGTCATGAGAAGAGCATGGAAATCCCAACAGTTATATGTGTTGTATTCACTCTGTGCGTATTCAAGTTAAATGACATCCAGTGGTCAGTGTGTGTATTGCATGCAAAATTCATAATGGTACAGCGACACCCAGTGGTAAATATAAATATAAATATATATATATATATATATATATATATATATATATATATATATATATATATATATATATATATATTGTTATTAGTTATATAGCAGTCTATATTCCTATAGAGAGCAGTAATACTGACATTCGGGGACCCTTTTTGGTTAGTTGGGAATATGACATAATATGAGAACAGCAAGTATGAGAGTGACACCTGGTGGTGACAGTGATTATGACATAGATTAATACCTTGCTGGGGGATGTTACTTGGGTAATTTCCAGCAATGTTTCCATATCCTGAATGAATAGAGAAAGAAAAGTGAATGATGGAAAATGACAAAGTCCAAACTCATAACCTGTAGCTACAGAGGGAAAGATATAAGAAGGAAGATCTCCCTGACCCCAGAGCACTATGGGATTTTAATGAGGGCTTCATCAGTCAGTACCGAATCATATCCCTAACCCATGAGAGACATTATAATTAACCTCATTCTGACCAAATACCTGTCCTACACACCCTGCCCCAGTGTGAAGGTAACAATATGTCTGAATCTCCTCTCCCCCTACAGGAGATTTGTGTCACGTCTGTGTTCTTGTCACACAGTATTAGACTAGTACAACCTATCTCAGTCTGAAATAAGGGATAAGGGAAACGATAGGAGGCAGATAATGGCACTCACCGGCTTTCACAGATTTGGGGTCATATGGCAGCTGTCCGAGGGCAGCTGCAGGAGAGAGAGAAAATAGCAATACATTGTCTGGAGTAGAGAAGGGAGTGACCCTGAGAGCCACCAAGTCATGAGAAGAGCATGCCACTTTGTCTTGGAGAGGACTGTTTGCCAGCCTCCTGCCCTGCGACTATGGCCCGGGGACATCCCAACAGTTATATGTGTTGTATTCACACTGTGCGTATTCAAGTTAAATGACATCCAGTGGTCAGTGTGTGTATTGCATGCAAAATTCATAATGGTACAGTGACACCCAGTGGTAAATATATATATATATATATATATATATATAATATATATATATATATATATATATATATATATATATATATATATATATATATATATATATATATATATTGTTATTATTGTATATAGCAGTTTATATTCCTATAGAGAGCAGTAATACTGACATTCGGGGACCCTTTTTGGTTAGTAGGGAATATGACATAATATGAGAACAGCAAGTATGAGAGTGACACCTGGTGGTGACAGTGATTATGACATAGATTAATACCTTGCTGGGGGATGTTACTTGGGTAATTTCCAGCTCCGTTCCCATAACCTGAATAAATAGAGAGACAGAAAGGAGGAAATTTAGGACACTTATGAGGGACAAAACGAGACAGAGGGAAAGTCCAAGTTCATAACCTGCAGGTACAGATGGAAGGTTTTGTGAAGCAATTGCCAATTGCTCATTTGTCACATAGAAATGGGGAGAATGTTAAGAACTAAGGGGATGTAAACTTTTGATCAGGGCCATTTTGGTTATTTCTGTTATCAATATGATTTAAAAAGGAGCTAAACAACTATGTGATAATAAATGGCTTCATATAATCACTACCCTTCAATAAAAGACATTTTATTTTGCATGATTAGTCATATTTTCAAAACAAATGCAAAAAAATCTCAATGTCTGCCGGGGTATGCAAACGTTTGAGTAAAACTGTATAGATGATGTTTCTTCTGACTTCAATTCTCTATTGCTCTGCACCAATCGCTTATCAAACAGGTGTGAGATTATGTACAAAAGACTATTTTTATACATGTAACCAGAGGCTCAGCAGTTGACAGAAACAGATTTACACAACATGTTTACTGACACATTATAATTATGCATATACATACAAACAGGGAGGAAGCTATCAGTAATTGGTGGAAACCAACCCTGTGACGATGATGATAAAAGTGTTTATCTAATAGGCAGAGAGAGGGATTGGGGTCTTTTCTGTTTTTTTCTGAGTGTTATTTCTCTGGGCTAATGTCTGTCACTCTCTGGCATAAATATATTTCCCCTTATACTTTATCTAAGATTTTTTACTATATCTGTCTATATCTATCCCATTTTTCCTATAAAGAAAACTACCGAAAAGGATTGCCTCAAACTATCTTAAGAAGGGGTCCTATAGACAGGGTGTTACTTTGAAATCCTATACCTGGTAATATATAAATTGCTTTTCTTTATATTTTGTAATGGAGATAAAATAGTCCAATATCCACAATCATTCTGTTACATTTCTGGAATGGTCACAAAACAAAGACAAATTAGCACCTGCATTCCAGACCCATGGGTGTTAATCAGTATATTATTGTCTGTGCCCATTTTACCTAAAACAGACTGATTGACTTTATTAAATAATATAACCATTTATCTCTGTTACAAAACCAATTATAAAGACACCTAGACACAACCATACATTGCATTTCTCAACACATATCTTCTTTAATAACACAATCAACAAAACTGTTTTATGTCATTATTAATTGAATTGACTGCTTTGACAAATAAAATGTAAATAATGCTGATATAACCCCTTATCAAATAATCCAATACGGAAATACAAAGGTTATTTAGCTTTCCATTTAGATACATTATAACATAAGTAGTTATATTGCTTCAGTATATATTGTGGCTGCCATACGGGTTGTTATACCTGATTGTGCTGTTTAGTGCTTCCATAGAGTAACATGCTATATCACTGAATATTAACACCACATATATTGTAGACTTTATACACTTCTTATCATTTCTGTATTGAACTAACTAAATATAGACTGTATTAAAATAAATTGTTAATCCAAGTTTAATAAGATTTCATATACTTCTCATTGATTTAAAAATAGATTCTTTATACCAACCTTTATACGATTATAGACACTGTTTATTGATTCCTATATTGAACTAGCAAAATATAGATTGTTTTAAAATAGATTGTTATCCAATCATTTACAAGAGATTGTGATAACCATGATATATATATGTTATATTGTGATCTGTCTAAGCAACAAAGCTTACAAGTAAATACATCCGATTGTTTATTCCTGATTTTAATATTGTCCCAATAAAATAATTCTGTAATAAAGCCTACACTTGTCTATAAATTGATCTTTGGACATTTATAACATTTATCAAATCTTTACATTGTAATATTTGTGTCATATCAATAATATTGTGCATATTATAGATTATGTGTATATGGGTGACAGTGACATCCAGTGGTCAGTGTGTGTATTTAGGGTATATGACTATGGGTGACAGTGACATCCAGTGGTCAGTGTGTGTATTTAGGTTACATGACTATGGGTGACAGTGACATCCAGTGGTCAGTGTGTGTATTTAGGTTATATGTCTATGGATAGTACTGTCATCCAGTGGTCAGTGTGTGTATTGCATGCAACATTCCTATCTATAACAGTGACACCCAGTGGTAAATATATATATTACATGTTATATTCCTACTAATAGCAGTAATGGGGATATCCTATTGTTGTTATTATATGGCAGTGTATCTTCCTGTGGAGAGCAGTAATATCGACATTCAGTGATCACTCCGTATATTGTAGAGATTATCACATAAATAAATACCTTGCTGGGGGATGTTACTCGGGTAATTTCCAGCTCCATTTCCATAGCCTAAATAAATAGAGAGAGAGAATTTAGAACAGCGATGAGGGAGAGAACCAGACAGAGGGTAAGTCCAAGTAATAACCTGTAGGTACAGACGGAAATCTATGAGTAGCAATAAACACTCCCTTGCCACAGAGCATTATGGGGAATTAATGGTGGCTCTATCAGTCAGTAGACCTAATCTCATTCTGACCCATACCTGTCCTACATGTTCTACCCTAGCTGTCTCGGGTAACGAGGTGTCTGAATCTCTGTCTCGAGTTGTTTCTCTTCCCCCCACTAGCGGTGTATCTGTTGTGTTCACATGGAGGTATAGATTACTACCGGCCACCTACAACCGGGGGGTGAGGAAAAGGGCAGATAATGCACTCACCAGCTTTCACAGATCTGGGGTCATATGGCAACTGTCCGAGAGCAGCTGCAGGAGAGAGAGAAATAATAATACAACTCAAAGAGAGAGCTTGACACGGTCACACGGTGGCTGAGAGACACACAGCATTAGGAGCAGACCTTGGAAATCCGACTGATATATTGGTAGGAGCAACAGTGACACAGAGTGGCCACTGTGAGTATTACACATTATATGTCTATGGGTGACAGCGACTTCCAGTGGCCAGTGTGTGTATTGCAAGAGATGTTCCTATGAGTGAACAATAGAATTATTACACCCTGCTGTCACTAAGTGTAAATATCAGTGTATATTTCTATGAATAGCAGAAATAGTGCCACCCAGTGATCACTGTGAGTATTGCAGGGTCTACCCCTACAGCTCAATTGCAGTCTTTGTAATACCTTGCTGGGGAATGTTACTCGGGTAATTTCCAGCTCCATTTCCATAACCTGAATAAATAAAGAGGAATTTAGAAGAGTGAATATGGGAGAAAAACAGGCAGAGCTAAAAAAAAAGGCAGAGCTAAAAAAAACAGGCAGAGCTAAAAAAACAAGCAGTGCAGAGAGAAGCTTTACAAGTAAGGTCTATGTCCTGACCACAGAGCATCATGGGATACTGACGATGGTCCTATATGTCAGAACATAGTTATTTCACTAATGCATAAGAGATCTTAGACTTAATCTCATTCTGACCAATACCCTTATACATCCCCCAGTCTGTCTCCGTCTCTTTCTTCTCTCATGGACAGTGGTGTGGGGGAGACATTGCTCTATCATCTGCCCTCTGCCCTCCCCATGTTATTAGACTTTTATTCCACCCATCTTGGCTTATAAGAAGGGGGTGAGGAGAATATGCAGATAATGCACTCACCGGCTTTCACAGATTTAGGGTCATATGGCAACTGTCCGAGGGCAGCTGCAGGAGAGAGAGAACATAATATTACACCTCATAGAGAGAACATAATATTACACCTCACAAACAGCAGAAAAGAGAGAACATAATGTTACACCTCACAGAGAGAACATAATATTACACCTCACAGACAGCAGAAAAGAGAATGCTTTGGACACAAGACAAACATTTAGAGGACATTGTGAGTATTGCAGGTTATATGTCTATTGGTAGCAGTGACATCCAGTGGTCGTTGTATGTATTGCTATGGTAGCAGAGACAGTGACACCCTGTGGTAACTCTATATATTACAGGGTATATATGTTTTGAGTGTATATAGAGTATATAGCAGTGTATATTCCCATGGATAGCAGTAATTGTGCGGGTATTACAGGGTCTGTCCCCTATGTGGTTTATCCCAGTTAGAATCTATGGGACTGACACCTGGTGGTCCAAATAGTTATCACATAAATGGATACCTTGCTGGGGGATGTTACTCTGGTAATTTCCAGCTCCGTTTCCATAACCCCGAATAAATGAAGAGGAAGTTAGAAGAGTGAATATGGGAGAAAAACAGGCAGAGCTAAAAAAACAGGCAGAGCTAAAAAAACAGGCAGAGCTAAAAAAAACAGGCAGAGCTAAAAAAACAAGCAGTGCAGAAAGAAGCTTTACAAGTAAGGTCTATTTCCAGACCGCAGAGCATCATGGGAAATTGACAATGGTCCTATATGTCAGAACATAGTTATTTCACTAATGCATAAGAGATCTTAGACTTAATCTCATTCTGACAAATACCCTTATACATCCCCCAGTCTGTCTCCGTCTCTTTCTTCTCTCATGGACAGCGGTTTGGGGGAGACATTGCTTTATCATCTGCCCTCTGCCCTCCCCATGTTATTAGACATTCATTTGAACCCATCTTGGCTTATAAGAAGGGGGTGAGGAGAATATGCAGATAATGCACTCACCGGCTTTCACAGATTTGGGGTCATATGGCAACTGTCCGAGGGCAGCTGCAGGAGAGAGAGAACATAATATTACACCTCACAGAGAGAACATAATATTACACCTCACAGACAGCAGAAAAGAGAGAACATAATATTACACCTCACAGAGAGAACATAATAATACACCTCGTAGACAGCAGAAAAGAGAGAACATAATAATACGCCTCACAGACAGCAGAAAAGAGAATGCTTTGGACACAAGACAAACATTTAGAGGACATTGTGAGTATTGCAGGTTATATGTCTATTGGTAGCAGTGACATCCAGTGGTCATTGTATGTATTGCTAGGGTAGCAGAGACAGTGACACCCTGTGGTCAGTGTATGTATTGCTAGGATAGCAGAGACAGTGACATCATGTGGTCAGTGGATGTATTGCTAGGGTAGCAGAGACAGTGACACCCTGCGGTCAGTGTATGTATTGCTAGTGTAGCAGAGACAGTGACACCCTGTGGTCAGCGTATGTATTGCTAGGGTAGCAGAGACAGTGACATCCCGTGGTCAGTGTATGTATTGCTAGGGTAGCAGAGACAGTGACACCCTGTGGTCAGCGTATGTATTGCTAGGGTAGCAGAGACAGTGACACCCTGTGGTCAGCGTATTTATTGCTAGGGTAGCAGAGACAGTGACATCCCGTGGTCAGTGTATGTATTGCTAGGGAAGCAGAGACAGTGACACCCTGTGGTCAGCGTATGTATTGCTAGGGTAGCAGAGACAGTGACACCCTGTGGTCAGCGTATGTATTGCTAGGGTAGCAGAGACAGTGACACCCTGTGGTCAGCGTATGTATTGCTAGGGTAGCAGAGACAGTGACACCCTGTGGTCAGTGTATGTATTGCTAGGGTAGCAGAGACAGTGACACCCAGTGGTCAGTGTATGTATTGCTATGGTAGCAGAGACAGTGACACCCTGTGGTCAGTGTATGTATTGCTAGGGTAGCAGAGACAGTGACACCCTGTGGTCAGTGTATGTATTGCTATGGTAGCAGAGACAGTGACACCCTGTGGTCAGTGTATGTATTGCTATGGTAGCAGAGACAGTGACATCCAGTGGTCAGTGTATGTATTGCAATGGTAGCAGAGACAGTGACACCCTGTGGTCAGTGTGTGTATTGCTAGGGTAGCAGAGACAGTGACACCCTGTGGTCAGCGTATGTATTGCTAGGGTAGCAGAGACAGTGACACCCTGTGGCCAGTGTATTTATTGCTAGGGTAGCAGAGACAGTGACACCCTGTGGCCAGTGTATTTATTGCTAGGGTAGCAGAGACAGTGACACCCTGTGGTCAGCGTATGTATTGCTAGGGTAGCAGAGACAGTGACACCCTGTGGTCAGTGTATGTATTGCTAGGGTAGCAGAGACAGTGACACCCTGTGGCCAGTGTATGTATTGCTAGGGTAGCAGAGACAGTGACACCCTGTGGTAACTCTATATATTACAGGGTATATATGTTCTGAGTGTATATAGAGTATATAGCAGTGTATATTCCCATGGATAGCAGGTATTACAGGGTCTATCCCCTATGAGGTTTGTTCCGAGTTAGAATCTATGAGACTGACACCTGGTGGTCACAGTGAGTATCACACACATCGTTACCTTGCTGGGGAATGTTACTCGGGTAATTTCCAGCTCCGTTTCCATAACCTGAATAAATAGAGAAAATAAATGTTAGGACAGCGATGAGGGAGAAAACCAGACAGAATGGAATCCCACGTACATGACTTAAGATACGATCCGTTGTCTTGTCACAGAGCACTATGGGAAATGAATGATCACTCCCTCAGTCAATAAAGATCCCTAGCCAATGCAAGAGATGTGTATCCCTTCTGATCTCTATTCACATTGTATTAGAGATTAGTACAACCCATCTCAGTCTACAACAAAAGGAATGAAGAAAGGAAAGTAAGGGTAAAGCTCACCGGCTTTCACAGATCTGGGGTCATATGGCAGCTGTCCGAGAGCGGCTGCAGGAGAGAGAGAAAGTAATATCACAACTTAAAGACGGCAGGAAAGGGAGTGCTTGAGACTGTCACGTATTGCCCAAGGCACGAGCAGAACACAGAAACCATGGGGAGGAGTAACAGTGACATTTAGAGGACATGGTGTGTCTATTGGTAGCAGTGACACCCAGTGGTCAGTGTATGTATTGCTAGGGTAGCAGAGACAGTGACACCCTGTGGTCAGTGTATGTATTGCTAGGGTAGCAGAGACAGTGACACCCTGTGGTCAGTGTATGTATTGCTATGGTAGCAGAGACAGTGACATCCAGTGGTCAGTGTATGTATTGAAATGGTAGCAGAGACAGTGACATCCAGTGGTCAGTGTATGTATTGCTAGGGCAGCAGAGACAGTGACACCCAGTGGTCAGTGTATGCATTGCAATGGTAGCAGAGACAGTGACACCCTGTGGTCAGTGAATGTATTGCTAGGGTAGCAGAGACAGTGACACCCTGTGGTTGGTGTATGTATTACTATGGTAGCAGAGACAGTGACACCCTGTGGTCAGTGTATGTATTTGCTAGGGTAGCAGAGACAGTGACACCCAGTGGTCATTGTATGCATTGCAATGGTAGCAGAGACAGTGACACCCTGTGGTCAGTGAATGTATTGCTAGGGCAGCAGAGACAGTGACACCCTGTGGTCAGTGTATGTATTGCTAGGGTAGCAGAGACAGTGACACCCTGTGGTCAGTGTAGGTATTACAGGTATGGTGGACCCTTTTGTTATGGGTGTATATAGCAGTGTATATCCCTATAGATAGCAGTAATGATGGGTATACTTAGTGGGGACAATAACGTAATATGAGAGTGACACTTGGTGGCCAAAGTGTTTATAACATAAAATAATACCTTGCTGGGGGATATTACTCTGGTAATTTCCGGCTCCATTCCCATAACCTGAAACAAATAGAGAAAATAAGTGTTAGGACAACAAAATAAGATTGAGGGAAAGCCCAAGTTCGTAACCTGGAGATACAAAAATACCATCTGCTGTCTTGTCGCCGAGCATTATGAGAATTTAATGATCACTCCATCATTCAATACAGAACCATATCCCAATATGAGAGATGCTCTATTCACATTGTATTAGAGATTAGCACTCACCGGCTTTCACAGATCTGGGGTCATATGGCGGCTGTCCGAGGGCGGCTGCAGGGAACAAGAAATAATAATAATATATCTCACATGAGACAGTCACACATGGCCGCAGTAACACACAGAGACAGAAGAGGAGCATGGAAATCCCAGCACGTATAGAAATATGTGGAGGAGCAAGAGTGACATCCAGAGGCCACTGTGAGGATTACAGGTTATATCTCTACAGTGGCATCCAGTGGTCAGTGTAGGTATTGCAATAAATGTTCATAAACATGGAATATTCCTGCTGGTAACAGACAGTGACACCCTCTTGTAACCCGGCGTATGGAGAGCAGTAATAGTGACCCCATGATCACTGTGTGCACTACAGAGGGCGTCCTATGAGTATACTATGAGTATCGCAGTGTTTGTTCCTATTAGCAGCCATAAGAGTGGTGGTGTTAGTAATTATCACACAAATTAATACCTCGCTGGGGGATGTTACTCGGGTAATTTCCGGCTCCATTTCCATAACCTGAATGAATAGAAAGAGAAACAATGAAGAAGGGAAATAACGAGAATCTACTCCATGGCCATAGAGCACTATGGGAGATTACTAAGTCCAAGCTCTGTCCCTGGATAGGGTTCCCTAGTGGCCCAGCGGTTAGGATTTGGTGCTTTCACTGCTGCGACTTGGGTTCAATTCCAATCAGGGAACCAAGAGGTCACACAACCCTGAAGCCGTGCAGGAATACCAGGAGCTGAATGCTGTGGCCCATATGTCTGCCATGAATATCATAGTGTGTCCATGAGGTCACAAAGAGTCGGACATGACTGAGAAACACATATGCCCAGGAGAGACTTTTAATTAAATTTATAGGGAAAAATACCTGTAATAGTTACCCATGTACCACAGGTATCTATTGCCCTGCCCTCCTTATCTGACTCCTCCTCCTGAAGCGGATAAGTATCTAGTCTGAGATATCACCCGATAATCTCTGTGTACAATATGGGTGTCAGGAGGGGGCAGATGTGGCACACGGGCAAAGGGCAGATATGGCACATAGGCAGGGCAGACATGGCACACGGGCAAAGGGCAGATATGGTACACAGGCAAAGGGCAGATATGGTACACGGGCAAAGGGCAGATATGGCACACGGGCAAAGGGCAGATATGGTACACGGGCAAAGGGCAGATATGGCACACGGGCAAAGGGCAGATATGGAACACAGGCAAAGGGCAGATATGGTACACGGGCAAAGGGCAGATATGGCACACGGGCAAAGGGCAGATATGGAACACAGGCAAAGGGCAGATATGGTACACGGGCAAAGGGCAGATATGGCACATAGGCAGGGCAGTCATGGCACACGGGCAAAGGGCAGATATGGTACACGGGCAAAGGGCAGATATGTCACACGGGCAAAGGGCAGATATGGTACACGGGCAAAGGGCAGACATGGCACACGGGCAAAGGGCAGATATGGTACACAAGCAAAGGGCAGATATGGCACACGGGCAAAGGGCAAATATGTTACACGGGCAAATGGCAGATGTGGCACACGGGCAAAGGGCAGATATGGCACACGGGCAAAGGGCAGATATGGCACATAGGCAGGGCAGACATGGCACACGGGCAAAGGGCAGATATGGTACACAGGCAAAGGGCAGATATGGTACACGGGCAAAGGGCAGATATGGTACACGGGCAAAGGGCAGACATGGCACACGGGCAAAGGGCAGATATGGTACACAGGCAAAGGGCAGATATGGTACACAGGCAAAGGGCAGATATGTTACACGGGCAAAGGGCAGATGTGGCACACGGGCAAAGGGCAGATATGGCACACGGGCAAAGGGCAGATATGGCACATAGGCAGGGCAGACATGGCACACGGGCAAAGGGCAGATATGGTACACAGGCAAAGGGCAGATATGGTACACGGGCAAAGGGCAGATATGGTACTCGGGCAAAGGGCAGATATGGCACACGGGCAAAGGGCAGATATGGCACATGGGCAAATGGCAGATATGGTACACAGGCAAAGGGCAGAAATGGCACACGGGCAAAGGGCAGATATGGTACACAGGCAAAGGGCAGATATGGCACATAGGCAAAGGGCAGATATGGCACATGGGCAAATGGCAGATATGGCACACAGGCAAAGGGCAGATATGGCACACGGGCAAAGGGCAGATATGGCACATAGGCAGGGCAGACATGGCACACGGGCAAAGGGCAGATATGGTAAACAGGCAAAGGGCAGATATGGCACACGGGCAAAGGGCAGATATGGCACATGGGCAAAGGGCAGATATGGCACACGGGCAAAGGGCAGATATGGTACATGGGCAAAGGGCAGATTTGGCACACGGGCAAAGGGCAGATATGGTACATAGGCAGGGCAGATATGGCACACAGGCAAAGGGCAGATATGGCACATGGGCAAAGGGCAGATATGACACATGGGCAAAGGGCAGATATGGCACACAGGCAAAGGGCAGATATGGCACACGGGCAAAGGGCAGATATGGTACACAGGCAAAGGGCAGATATGGCACATAGAGCAGATATGGCACACAGACAGGGCAGATATGGCACACAAACAAAGGGCAGATATGGCACACAGGCAGGGCAGATAAGGCACACAGACAGGGCAGATATGGCACACAGGCAAAGGGCAGATATGGCACATAGGCAAAGGGCAGATATGGCACACAGGCAGGGCAGAATTGGCACACAGGCAGGGCAGATATGGCACATGGGCAAAGGGCAGATATGGCACACAGGCAAAGGGCAGATATGGCACACAGGCAAAGGGCAGATATGGCATACGGGCAAAGGGCAGATATGGTACACAGGCAAAGGGCAGATATGGCACATAGGGCAGATATGGCACACAGACAGGGCAGATATGGCACATAGGCAAAGGGCAGATATGGCACACAGGCAGGGCAGATATGGCACACAGGCAAAGGGCAGATATGGCACACAGGCAGGGCAGATATGGCACACAGGCAAAGGGCAGATATGGCACACAGGCAGGGCAGATATGGCACACAGGCTAAGGGCAGATATGGCACACGGGCAAAGGGCAGATATGGTACACGGGCAAAGGGCAGATATGGCACACGGGCAAAGGGCAGATATGGTACACGGGCAAAGGGCAGATATGGCACATAGGCAAAGGGCAGATATGGTACATAGGCAAAGGGCAGATATGGCACACAGGCAGGGCAGATATGGCACACAGGCAAAGGGCAGATATGGCACACAGGCAGGGCAGATATGGCACACAGGCTAAGGGCAGATATGGCACACGGGCAAAGGGCAGATATGGTACACGGGCAAAGGGCAGATATGGCACACGGGCAAAGGGCAGATATGGTACACGGGCAAAGGGCAGATATGGCACATAGGCAAAGGGCAGATATGGTACATAGGCAAAGGGCAGATATGGCACACAGGCACAGGGCAGATATGGCACAGAGGCACAGGGCAGATATGGCACTCACCAGCTTTCACAGATTTGGGGTCAAGTGGAAGCTGTCCAAGAGCAGCTAAAGAAGACATGAGAAACAAGTAGTAAGAAAAGAGAGTGCCAAGGACCCTCACACACTGCCCTATAGATACTTAGAGTCATAGGACATAGGAGTCAACAACCAAATATATTATATTATATATTATTACTGATAGGAGCAACACTGAGTAGTGTATAACTGATGTCTGAAGGTGACAGTGACACCCTGTGGTAACTAAGCTTATTACACCCATGCCATTGAGTGTATATGGCAGTGTATATTCCTATGGATAGAAGTAATAGTGACACCTAGTGATCACTGCATGTATTACAGATCTATCTCTACAGATATCACAGACAATGAAGCTATGGGTGTTGTAGTATTTTTCCTATTTGTATCCATAAGAGCAACACCTGGTGGTCACAGTGATTACAACACAAATCAATACCTTGCTGGGGGGTATTACTTGGGTAATTTCCAGCTCCATTGCCATAACCTGGATAAAGAGAGAGACATTTTGAGCAGTGAGTAAAACAGACAGGAAAAAACATCTCAGTCTACAAGAAAGAAACGAGGAAAAGAACAGACAGAATGTGTAAAATACTAATAATACTCTCACCAGCTTTCACAGACTTGGGGAGAAATGGCAACTGTCCGAGGGCAGCTGCAGGAAAGGGAGAAAAAGCAATAAAACAGTGGTACACGGTAGAAAAGAGAGTGCCAGAGACACCCACACACAGGAGAGAGCCAGGGAGCCTGGGAGTGAGGTTGCAAATTGATATGAGCCATATTTGCCATTTTTTCACAATCAAAAATCGTCTAAGCGAGAAAAAAATGGCTGCCGACAAAATGAATCACAACATAAACAAGGCCGAAGGACGTAAACACGAGCCGTGAGCAGTAACCAAGCCACTAACATTTACCACAAAGCAGTAACACAACCCAAGACGGTAACACTCAACCTATAAAGTACACAGGGCGAGAGGCTTGCAATGAGCGCCAAAGGTGCTCAGAGGGCCCATAGGCCCGCATTGTGTGGCAGCTCACAATTTTACTCCCATCATTTTTGACGGGCAATTTCCTAGTGTTTATTATAAGAGGTAGAAACAGTAATACTTGGTGGTCACACGGATTAATACCTCGCTGGGGAAGGTTACTCGGGTAATTTCCAGCTCCATTTCCATAACCTGAATAAATGGAGAGAAAAAGAAAGAGAGAGTGAGGAAGAGAGAGAAAAAGAGAGGTGTGAGTAGAGAAGGAGAGAGGGGGAGAAAGAGAGAGGGTGAGGAAGAGAGAGAAAAAGAGAGGTAGAGGAAGAGAGAGGGTGAGGAAGAGAGAGAAAAAGAGAGGTAGAGGAAGAGAGAGGGTGAGGAAGAGAGAGGGTGAGGAAGAGAGAGAGAAAGAGAGGTAGAGGAAGAGAGTGGGTGAGGAAGAGAGAGAAAAAGAGAGGTAGAGGAAGAGAGAGGGTGAGGAAGAGAGAGAAAAAGAGAGGTAGAGGAAGAGAGAGGGTGAGGAAGAGAGAGAAAAAGAGAGACGGAGAGGAAGAAAGAGGGTGAGGAAGAGAGAGAAAAAGAGAGACGGAGAGGAAGAGAGATGGTGAGGAAGAGAGAGAAAAAGAGAGGTAGAGGAAGAGAGAGGGTGAGGAAGAGAGAGAAAAAGAGAGACGGAGAGGAAGAGAGAGGGTGAGGAAGAGAGAGAAAAAGAGAGGTAGAGGAAGAGAGAGAAAAAGAGAGGTAGAGGAAGAGAGAGAAAAAGAGAGGTAGAGGAAGAGAGAGGGTGAGGAAGAGAGAGAAAAATAGAGAGGGTGAGGAAGAGAGAGAGAGAGGGTGAGGAAGAGAGAGGAAGAGAGAGAAAAAGAGAGAGGGAGAGGAAGAGAGATGGTGAGGAAGAGAGAGAAAGAGAGAGGGAGAGGAAGAGAGAGGGTGGGGAAGAGAGAGGGAGAGGAAGAGAGAGAAAGAGAGAGGGAGAGGAAGAGAGAGGGTGGGGAAGAGAGAGGGAGAGGAAGAGAGAGGGTGAGGAAGAGAGAGGGTGAGGAAGAGAGAGGGTGAGGAAGAGAGAGAAAGAGAGAGGGAGAGGAAGAGAGAGGGTGGGGAAGAGAGAGGGAGAGGAAGAGAGATAAAGAGAGAGGGATAGGAAGAGAGAGGGTGGGGAAGAGAGAGGGAGAGGAAGAGAGAGAAAGAGAGAGGGAGAGGAAGAGAGAGGGTGGGGAAGAGAGAGGGTGAAGAAGAGAGAGGGTGAGGAAGAGAGAGGGTGAGGAAGAGAGAGAAAAAGAGAGGTAGAGGAAGAGAGAGGATGAGGAAGAAAGAGGAAGAGAGAGAAAAAGAGAGAGGGTGAGGAAGAGAGAGGATGAGGAAGAAAGAGGAAGAGAGAGAAAAAGAGAGAGGGTGAGGAAGAGAGAGGAAGAGAGAGGGTGAGGAAGAGAGAGAGTGAGGAAGAGATAGGAAGAGAGAGGGTGAGGAAGAGAGAGGGTGAGGAAGAGAGAGAGAGAGGTAGAGAGAGAAAAAGAGAGGGTGATAAAGAGAGAGAAAGAGAGAGGGAGCGGAAGAGAGAGAAAAAGAGAGGGTGAGAAAGAGAGAGAAAGAGAGAGGGAGAGGAAGAGAGAGGGTGAAGAAGAGAGAGGGTGAGGAAGAGAGAGAAAAAGAGAGAGGGAGAGGAAGAGAGAGGGTGAGGAAGAAAGAGGGTGAGGAAGAGAGAGAAAAAGAGATTGTGAGGAAGAGAGAGGGAGAGGAAGAGAGAGAAAAAGAGAGGGTGAGAAAGAGAGAGAAGGAGAGAGAGGGAGAGGAAGAGAGAGGGTGATGAAGAGAGAGGGTGAGGAAGAGAGAGGGTGAGGAAGAGAGAGAGAAAGAGAGGTAGAGGAAGAGAGTGGGTGAGGAAGAGAGAGAAAAAGAGAGGTAGAGGAAGAGAGAGGGTGAGGAAGAGAGAGAAAAAGAGAGGTAGAGGAAGAGAGAGGGTGAGGAAGAGAGAGAAAAAGAGATACGGAGAGGAAGAGAGATGGTGAGGAAGAGAGAGGGTGAGGAAGAGAGAGGGTGAGGAAGAAAGAGAAAAAGAGAGGTAGAGGAAGAGAGAGCGTGAGGAAGAGAGAGGGTGAGGAAGAGAGAGGGTGAGGAAGAAAGAGAAAAAGAGAGGTAGAGGAAGAGAGAGGGTGAGGAAGAGAGAGGGTGAGGAAGAGAGAGGGTGAGGAAGAAAGAGAAAAAGAGAGGTAGAGGAAGAGAGAGGGTGAGGAAGAGAGAGGGTGAGGAAGAAAGAGAAAAAGAGAGGTAGAGGAAGAGAGAGGGTGAGGAAGAGAGAGAAAAAGAGAGACGGAGAGGAAGAAAGAGGGTGAGGAAGAGAGAGAAAAAGAGAGACGGAGAGGAAGAGAGATGGTGAGGAAGAGAGAGAAAAAGAGAGGTAGAGGAAGAGAGAGGGTGAGGAAGAGAGAGAAAAAGAGAGACGGAGAGGAAGAGAGAGGGTGAGGAAGAGAGAGAAAAAGAGAGGTAGAGGAAGAGAGAGAAAAAGAGAGGTAGAGGAAGAGAGAGAAAAAGAGAGGTAGAGGAAGAGAGAGGGTGAGGAAGAGAGAGAAAAATAGAGAGGGTGAGGAAGAGAGAGAGAGAGGGTGAGGAAGAGAGAGGAAGAGAGAGAAAAAGAGAGAGGGAGAGGAAAAGAGATGGTGAGGAAGAGAGAGAAAGAGAGAGGGAGAGGAAGAGAGAGGGTGGGGAAGAGAGAGGTAGAGGAAGAGAGAGAAAAAGAGAGGTAGAGGAAGAGAGAGAAAAAGAGAGGTAGAGGAAGAGAGAGGGTGAGGAAGAGAGAGAAAAATAGAGAGGGTGAGGAAGAGAGAGAGAGAGGGTGAGGAAGAGAGAGGAAGAGAGAGAAAAAGAGAGAGGGAGAGGAAGAGAGATGGTGAGGAAGAGAGAGAAAGAGAGAGGGAGAGGAAGAGAGAGGGTGGGGAAGAGAGAGGGAGAGGAAGAGAGAGGGTGAGGAAGAGAGAGGGTGAGGAAGAGAGAGGGTGAGGAAGAGAGAGAAAGAGAGAGGGAGAGGAAGAGAGAGGGTGGGGAAGAGAGAGGGAGAGGAAGAGAGAGAAAGAGAGAGGGATAGGAAGAGAGAGGGTGGGGAAGAGAGAGGGAGAGGAAGAGAGAGAAAGAGAGAGGGAGAGGAAGAGAGAGGGTGGGGAAGAGAGAGGGTGAAGAAGAGAGAGGGTGAGGAAGAGAGAGGGTGAGGAAGAGAGAGAAAAAGAGAGGTAGAGGAAGAGAGAGGATGAGGAAGAAAGAGTAAGAGAGAGAATAAGAGAGAGAGTGAGGAAGAGAGAGGAAGAGAGAGGGTGAGGAAGAGAGAGAGTGAGGAAGAGATAGGAAGAGAGAGGGTGAGGAAGAGAGAGGGTGAGGAAGAGAGAGGGTGAGGAAGAGAGAGAAAAAGAGAGGGTGAGGAAGAGAAAGGGAGAGGAAGAGAGAGAAAAAGAGAGGGTGAGAAAGAGAGAGAAAGAGAGAGGGAGAGGAAGAGAGAGGGTGAAGAAGAGAGAGGGTGAGGAAGAGAGAGAAAAAGAGAGAGGGAGAGGAAGAGAGAGGGTGAGGAAGAGAGAGAAAAAGAGAGGGTGAGGAAGAGAAAGGGAGAGGAAGAGAGAGAAAAAGAGAGGGTGAGAAAGAGAGAGAAAGAGAGAGGGAGAGGAAGAGAGAGAAAAAGAGAGGGTGAGAAAGAGAGAGAAGGAGAGAGAGGGAGAGGAAGAGAGAGGGTGAGGAAGAGAGAGGGTGAGGAAGAGAGAGGGTGAGGAAGAGAGAGGGTGAGGAAGAGAGAGGGTGAGGAAGAGAGAGGGTGAGGACGAGAGAGGGTGAGGAAAAGAGAGAAAAAGAGAGGGTGAGAAAGAGAGAGAAAGAGAGAGGGAGAGAAAGAGAGGGTGAGGAAGAGAGAGGGTGAGGAAGAGAGAGGACGAGAGAGGGTGAGGAATAGAGAGAGAGAGGTAGAGAGAGAAAAAGAGAGGGTGAGAAAGAGAGAGAAAGAGAGAGGGTGAGAAAGAGAGAGAAAGAGAGAGGGAGAGGAAGAGAGAGGGTGAGGAAGAGAGAGGGTGAGGAAGAGAGAGAGAGGGTGAGGAAGAGAGAGAGAGGGTGAGGAAGAAAGAGAGAGGGCGAGGAAGAAAGAGGGACAGAGAGAAAAAGAGAGGGTGAGGAAGAGAGTGGGAGAGGAAGAGAGAGTGAGGAAGAGAGAGAAAGAGAGAGGGTGAGGAAGAGAGTGGGAGAGGAAGAGAGAGTGAGGAAGAGAGAGAAAGAGAGAGGGTGAGGAAGAGAAAGGGAAAGAAATATAGAAATAGAGAGGACAGAAAGAAAGAGAGAGGGTGAGGAAGACAGAGAAAAAGAGAGGGTGAGGAAGAGAGTGGGTGAGGAAGAGAGAGAAAGAGAGAGGGTGAGGAAAAGAGAGGGTGAGGAAGAGAGAGAAAGAGAGAGAGTGAGGAAGAGAGAGGGTGAGGAAGAGAGAGAAAGAGAGAGGGTGAGGAAAAGAGAGGGTGAGGAAGAGAGAGAAAAAGAGAGAGTGTGGAAGAGAGATTGTGAGGAAGAGAGAGAGAGAGGGTGAGGAAGAGAGAGAAAGAGAGAGAGTGAGGAAGAGAGAGGGTGAGGAAGAGAGAGAAAGAGAGAGGTTGAGGAAGAGAGAGGGTGAGGAAGAGAGAGAGAGAGGTTGAGGAAGAGAGAGAAAGAGAGAGAGTGAGGAAGAGAGAGGGTGAGGAAGAGAGAGAAAGAGAGAGGGTGAGGAAAAGAGAGGGTGAGGAAGAGAGAGAAAGAGAGAGGGTGAGGAAGAGAGAGGGTGAGGAAGAGAGAGAGAGAGGTTGAGGAAGAGAGAGAAAGAGAGAGAGTGAGGAAGAGAGAGGTTGAGGAAGAGAGAGAAAGAGAGAGAGTGAGGAAGAGATAGAAAGAGAGAGGGTGAGGAAGAGAGAGAGTGAGGAAGAGAGAGAAAAAGAGAGAGGGAGAAGAGGGAAGAGAGAGAAAAAGAGAGGGTGAGGAAGAGATAGAAAGAGAGAGGGTGAGGAAGAGAGAGGGTGAGGAAGAGAGAGAAAAAGAGAGAGGGAGAGGAAGAGAGAGAAAAAGAGAGGGTGAGGAAGAGATAGAAAGAGAGAGGGTGAGGAAGAGAGAGGGTGAGGAAGAGAGAGAAAAAGAGAGAGGGAGAGGAAGAGAGAGAAAGAGAGAGGATGAGGAAGAGAGAGAAAAAGAGAGGGTGAGGAAGAGATAGAAAGAGAGAGGGTGAGGAAGAGAGAGGGTGAGGAAGAGAGAGAGAGGGTGAGGAAGAGAGAGAGGGTGAGGAAGAGAGAGAGGGTGAGGAAGAGAGAGAGAGGGTGAGGAAGAGAGAGAGAGGGTGAGGAAGAGAGAGAGGGTGAGGAAGAGAGAGAGAGGGTGAGGAAGAGAGAGAGAGAGAGGGTGAGGAAGAGAGAGAAAGAGAGAGAGTGAGGAAGAGACAGAAAGAGAGAGGGTGAGGAAAAGAGGGAGAGGAAGAGAGAGGGTGGGGAAGAGAGAGGGTGAGGAAGAGAGAGAAAAAGAGAGAGGGAGAGGAAGAGAGATGGTGAGGAAGAGAGAGGGTGAGGAAGAGAGAGAGAGGGTGAGGAAGAGAGAGAGAGGGTGAGGAAGAGAGAGAGAGGGTGAGGAAGAGAGAGAGAGTGTGAGGATGAGAGAGAGAGGGTGAGGAAGAGAGAGAGAGGGTGAGGAAGAAAGAGAGAGGGTGAGGAAGAGAGAGAGAGGGTGAGGAAGAGAGAGAGAGGGTGAGGAAGAGAGAGAGAGGGTGAGGAAGAAAGAGAGAGGGTGAGGAAGAGAGAGAGAAAGAGAGGGTGAGGAAGAAAGAGAGAGGGTGAGGAAGAGAGAGAGAGGGTGAGGAAGAGAGATAGAGGGTGAGGAAGAAAGAGAGAGGGTGAGGAAGAGAGAAAGAGGGTGAGGAAGAAAGAGAGAGGGTGAGGAAGAGAGAGAGAGGGTGAGGAAGAAAGAGAGAGGGTGAGGAAGAGAGAGAGAGGGTGAGGAAGAGAGAGAGGGTGAGGAAGAAAGAGAAAAAGAGAGGGTGAGAAAGAGAGAGGGTGAGGAAGAGAGAGAGAGGGTGAGGAAGAAAGAGAAAAAGAGAGGGTGAGGAAGAGAAAGGAAGAGAGAGGGCGAGGAAGAGAGAGAAAAAAAGAGGGTGAGGAAGAGAGAGGGTGAGGAAGAGACAGAGAGGGTGAGGAAGAGAGAGAGAGGGTGAGGAAGAGAGAGAAAGAGAGAGAGTGAGGAAGAGAGAGGGTGAGGAAGAGAGAGAAAGAGAGAGGGTGAGGAAAAGAGAGGGTGAGGAAGAGAGAGAAAAAGAGAGAGTGAGGAAGAGAGAGAGAGAGGGTGAGGAAGAGAGAGAAAGAGAGAGAGATTGAGGAAGAGAGAGGGTGAGGAAGAGAGAGAAAGAGAGAGGGTGAGGAAAAGAGAGGGTGAGGAAGAGAGAGAAAGAGAGAGGGTGAGGAAGAGAGAGGGTGAGGAAGAGAGAGAGAGAGGTTGATGAAGAGAGAGAAAGAGAGAGAGTGAGGAAGAGAGACGTTGAGGAAGAGAGAGAAAGAGAGAGAGTGAGGAAGAGAGACGTTGAGGAAGAGAGAGAAAAAGAGAGGGTGTGGAAGAGATAGAAAGAGAGAGGGTGAGGAAGAGAGAGGGTGAGGAAGAGAGAGAAAAAGAGAGAGGGAGAGGAAGAGAGAGAAAAAGAGAGGGTGAGGAAGAGATAGAAAGAGAGGGGGTGAGGAAGAGAGAGGGTGCGGAAAGAGAGAGAAAAAGAGAGAGGGAGAGGAAGAGAGAGAAAGAGAGAGGGTGAGGAAGAGAGAGGTGAGGAAGAGAGAGAAAAAGAAGAGGGTGAGGAAGAGATAGAAAGAGAGAGGGTGAGGAAGAGAGAGGGTGAGGAAGAGAGAGGGTGAGGAAGAGAGAGAAAGGGTGAGGAAGAGAGAGGGTGAGGAAGAGAGAGGGTGAGGAAGAGAGAGAGAGGGTGAGGAAGAGAGAGAGAGGAGAGAGAGGAGAGAGAGGTGAGGAAGAGAGAGAGAGGGTGAAGAGAGAGGTGAGGAAGAGAGAGAGAGAGAGGTGAGGAAGAGAGAGAGAGGAGAGGAAGAGAGAGAGGTGAGGAAGAGAGAGAGAGGGTGAGGAAGAGAGAGAGAGAGAGGCTGAGGAAGAGAGAAAGAGAGAGGGTGAGGAAAAGAGGGAGAGGAAGAGAGAGGGTGGGAGAGAGAGGGTGAGGAGAGAGAGAAAAAGAGAGAGGAGAGGAGAGAGATGGTGAGGAAGATAAGGGTGAGGAAGAGAGGAGAGAGGGTGAAGAGAGGAGAGAGAGAGAGAGGGTGAAGAGAGGAGAGAGAGAGAGGGTGAGGAAGAAAGAGAGAGGGTGAGAAGAAAGAGAGAGGGTGAGGAAGAGAGAGAGAGGGTGAGGAAGAGAGAGAGAGGGTGAGGAAGAAGAGAGAGGGTGAGGAAGAGAGAGCGAGGGTGAGGAAGAAAGTGAGAGGGTGTGAGGAAGAGAGAGAGAGGGTGAGAAAGAGAGATGAGAGGTGAGAAGAAAGAGAAAAAGAGAGGGTGAGGAAGAGAAAGGAAGAGAGAGGGCGAGGAAGAGAGAGAAAAAGAGAGGGTGAGGAAGAGAGAGAAAGAGAGAGGGTGAGGAAGAGAGAGAGAGGGTGAGGAAGAGAGAGAAAGAGAGAGAGTGAGGAAGAGAGAGGGTGAGGAAGAGAGAGAAAGAGAGAGGGTGAGGAAAAGAGAGGGTGGGAAAAGAGAGAGAAAAAGAGAGAGTGAGGAAGAGAGAGAGAGAGGGTGAGGAAGAGAGAGAAAGAGAGAGAGATTGAGGAAGAGAGAGGGTGAGGAAGAGAGAGAAAGAGAGAGGGTGAGGAAAAGAGAGGGTGAGGAAGAGAGAGAAAGAGAGAGGGTGAGGAAGAGAGAGGGTGAGGAAGAGAGAGAGAGAGGTTGATGAAGAGAGAGAAAGAGAGAGAGTGAGGAAGAGAGACGTTGAGGAAGAGAGAGAAAGAGAGAGAGTGAGGAAGAGAGACGTTGAGGAAGAGAGAGAAAAAGAGAGGGTGTGGAAGAGATAGAAAGAGAGAGGGTGAGGAAGAGAGAGGGTGAGGAAGAGAGAGAAAAAGAGAGAGGGAGAGGAAGAGAGAGAAAAAGAGAGGGTGAGGAAGAGATAGAAAGAGAGGGGGTGAGGAAGAGAGAGGGTGCGGAAGAGAGAGAAAAAGAGAGAGGGAGAGGAAGAGAGAGAAAGAGAGAGGGTGAGGAAGAGAGAGGGTGAGGAAGAGAGAGAAAAAGAGAGGGTGAGGAAGAGATAGAAAGAGAGAGGGTGAGGAAGAGAGAGGGTGAGGAAGAGAGAGGGTGAGGAAGAGAGAGAAAGGGTGAGGAAGAGAGAGGGTGAGGAAGAGAGAGGGTGAGGAAGAGAGAGAGAGGGTGAGGAAGAGAGAGAGAGGGTGAGGAAGAGAGAGAGGGTGAGGAAGAGAGAGAGAGGGTGAGGAAGAGAGAGAGAGAGAGGGTGAGGAAGAGAGAGAGGGTGAGGAAGAGAGAGAGGGTGAGGAAGAGAGAGAGAGGGTGAGGAAGAGAGAGAGAGAGAGGCTGAGGAAGAGAGAAAGAGAGAGGGTGAGGAAAAGAGGGAGAGGAAGAGAGAGGGTGGGGAAGAGAGAGGGTGAGGAAGAGAGAGAAAAAGAGAGAGGGAGAGGAAGAGAGATGGTGAGGAAGATAGAGGGTGAGGAAGAGAGAGAGAGAGGGTGAGGAAGAGAGAGAGAGGGTGAGGAAGAGAGAGAGAGGGTGAGGAAGAAAGAGAGAGGGTGAGGAAGAAAGAGAGAGGGTGAGGAAGAGAGAGAGAGGGTGAGGAAGAGAGAGAGAGGGTGAGGAAGAAAGAGAGAGGGTGAGGAAGAGAGAGAGAGGGTGAGGAAGAAAGAGAGAGGGTGAGGAAGAGAGAGAGAGGGTGAGAAAGAGAGAGAGAGGGTGAGGAAGAAAGAGAAAAAGAGAGGGTGAGGAAGAGAAAGGAAGAGAGAGGGCGAGGAAGAGAGAGAAAAAGAGAGGGTGAGGAAGAGAGAGGGAGGGAGAGTGAGAGACCACCAGACAGAGGAAGGGTCCGCCCAATAACTGGTAGTCACAGAGAGACGTTATATGGCTGAGCGCAGAGATGGGAAACTGAAAAGGCAGAAAGGAAAGAGATCGGAAGGAAAGAGGAATAAGAGACAGCGAGAGGTGGGAGGCCGGCGCTCTCTCATAGTGCTGGGGTGACATAGAGAGAAGAAGGTTTACCAGCTTTGAAAGGTTTCCCAGCAGCACCTAAAACACAAAAATAAATAATATAGTTTACTGCATATGTAACGATTGTACGGTGCTTATATAAACATATATATAAGCTAGGAACCGGCCCCACACTAATGAGAGGCAGGAACCGCTAAACAGCGCTGTCTGTGGGTAGGATTTCTGGCTTGTGCATAATCCATCCTGGGCTTTGCTTAAAACTGTGTAATACAGCAGGCATATGTTTAAAAGGAGCCATGTTTGAAATGGATTGAAGAGCAAAGCCTTTGTGGTCCCATTTGCATGTCCCTGCCCAGTTTCCCAGAATACATGTTTTTAATTTGTTTTAGACGTTCAGTGTGACACAAACGTACTATTTATGTACTATATATATATATATATTTATGGGTAAATTCCTGAGGTCACTGAGTACATATAGTGGCTACGATTTTCCTAGTGGTCACTGTGTGTATTGCAAATTATATTCCCATAAATTGTTGTGTGGGTGACACCTGGTGGTCACAGTGAGTATCACACACATGGTTACCTTGCTGGGGGATGTTACTCGGGTAATTTCCAGCTCCATTTCTATAACCTGCAGAAACAGAGAAAGGCAATAAGAAAACCTGGCGTGAGACGTAAAGAGACAGAGGGAGAGATATGTGGATTGAGGGATAAGAGCGCGTGGCGAGAGAGCGGATGTTACCTGCTTGGGCTGCAAGGTTGGGGAAAGCTCCAGCTCCATAACCTGCAGAGGAAGTTATAAGATGGGAGATAGAGAGCGTTCACTATATCGTTATCAATAGAGGAACAGAGAGAGACCGGGTGGGAAAAGAGAGAGACCGGGTGGGAAAAGAGAGAGACCGGGTGGGAATAGGGAGAGACCGGGTGGGAATAGGGAGAGACCGGGAGGAAATAGGGAGAGACCGGGTGGAAATAGGGAGAGACCGGGTGGGAAAAGAGAGAGACCGGGTGGGAATAGGGAGAGACCAGGTGGGAAAACAGAGAGACCAGGTGGGAATAGGGGGAGACCGGGTGGAAATAGGGAGAGACCGGGAGGAAATAGGGAGAGACCGGGTGGAAATAGGGAGTGACTGGTTGGGAATAGGGAGAGACCGGGTGGGAAAAGAGAGCCCCCGGGTGAGAATAGGGAGAGACCGGTGGGGATGGGGAGAGACCAGGTGGGAATAGGGAGAGACCGGGTGGGAAAAGAGAGAGACCGGGTGGGAATAGGGAGAGACCAGGTGGGAAAAGAGAGAGACCGGGTGGGAATAAGGAGAGACCGGGTGGGAAAAGAGAGAGACCAGGTGGGAATAGGGAGAGACCGGGTGGGAAAAGAAAGAGACCGGGTGGGAATAGAGAGAGACCAGGTGGGAAAAGAGAGAGACCAGGTGGGAATAGGGAGAGACCGGGTGGGAAAAGAGAGAGACCGGGTGGGAATAGGGAGAGACCAGGTGGGAAAAGAGAGAGACCGGGTGGGAATAGGGAGAGACCAGGTGGGAAAAGAGAGAGACCAGGTGGGAATAGGGAGAGACCGGGTGGGAAAAGAGAGAGACCGGGTGGGAATAGGGAGAGACCGGGTGGGAAAAGAGAGAGACCGGGTGGGAATAGGGAGAGACCGGGTGGGAAAAGAGAGAGACCGGGTGGGAATAGGGAGAGACCGGCTGGGAAAAGGGAGAGACCAGGTGGGAATAGAGAGACCCCGGGTGAGAATAGGGAGAGACCGGGTGGGAATAGAGAGAGACCGGGCGGGAATAGGGAGAGAACGGGCGGGAATAGGGAGAGACCGGGTGGGAATAGAGAGAGACCGGGTGGGACTAGGGAGAGACCGGGTGGGAAAACAGAGAGACCAGGTGGGAATAGGGAGAGACCGGGTGGGAAAAGAGAGAGACCGGGTGGTAATAGGGAGAGATGGGGTGGGAAAACAGAGAGACCGGGTGGGAATAGGGAGAGACCGGGTGGGAATAGGGAGAGACCAGGTGGGAAAAAAGAGAGACCGGGTAGGAATAAGGAGAAACCGGGTGGGAATAGGGAGAGGCAGGGTCGGAAAAGAGAGAGACCGGGTGGGAAAAGAGAGAGACCGGGTGGGAATAGGGAGAGACCAGGTGGGAATAGAGAGCCCCCGGGTGAGAATAGGGAGAGACCGGGTGGGAATAGAGAGAGACCGGGCGGGAATAGGGAGAGACCGGGCGGGAATAGAGAGAGACCGGGCGGGAGTAGGGAGAGAACGGGCGGGAGTAGGGAGAGACCGGGTGGGAAAAGAGATAGACCGGGTGGGAATAGGGAGAGACCGGGTGGGAAAACAGAGAGACCAGGTAGGAATAGGGAGAGACCGGGTGGGAATAGGGAGAGACCAGGTGGGAAAAAAGAGAGACCGGGTGGGAATAAGGAGAGACCAGGTGGGAATAGGGAGAGGCAGGGTCGGAAAAGAGAGAGACCGGGTGGGAAAAGAGAGAGACCGGGTGGGAATAGGGAGAGACCAGGTGGGAATAGAGAGCCCCCGGGTGAGAATAGGGAGAGACCGGGTGGGAATAGAGAGAGACCGGGCGGGAATAGGGAGAGACCGGGCGGGAATAGAGAGAGACCGGGCGGGAGTAGGGAGAGACCGGGTGGGAAAAGAGAGAGACCGGGTGGGAATAGGGAGAGACCGGGTGGGAAAACAGAGAGACCAGGTGGGAATAGGGAGAGACCGGATGAGGATAGAGAGAGATGGGTGGGAATAGGGAGAGAACAGGTGGGAATAGAGAGAGAAGAGGTGGGAATAGAGAGAGATGGGTGGGAATAGGGAGAGAACAGGTGGGAATAGGGAGTGACCGGGTTGGAATAGGAAGAGACCGGGTGGAAATAGAGAGAGACTGGGTGGGAATAGGGAGAGACCGGGTGGGAATAGAGAGAGTTGGGTGGGAAAAGGGAGAGAACAGGTGGGAATAGGGAGAGACAGGGTTGGAATTGGAAGAGACCAGGTGGGAATAGGGAGAGACCGGGTGGGAATAGAGAGCCCTCGGGTGAGAATAGGGAGAGACCGGGTGGGAATAGAGAGAGACCGGGTGGGAATAGGGAGAGACCGGGTGGAAATAGGGAGAGAGCAGGTGGGAATAGAGAGCCTCCGGGTGAGAATAGGGAGAGACCGGGTGGGAATAGAGAGAGACCGGTGGGAATAGGGAAAGACCGGGCGGGAATAGAGAGAGACCAGGCGGGAGTAGGGAGAGACCAGGCGGGAGTAGGGAGAGACCAGGCGGGAATAGGGAGAGACCGGGTGGGAATAGAGAGAGATGGGTGGGAATAGGGAGAGACCGGGTTGGAATAGGAAGAGACAGGGTGGGAATAGAGAGAGACCGGGTGGGAATAGAGAGCCCCCGGGTGAGAATAGGGAGAGACCGGGTGGAAATAGAGAGAGACCGGGTGGGAATAGGCAGAGACCGGGTGGAAATAGGGAGAGACCAGGTGGGAATAGAGAGCCCCAGGGTGAGAATAGGGAGAGACCGGTTGGGAATAGAGAGAGACCGATGGGAATAGGCAAAGACCGGGCGGGAATAGAGAGAGACCGGTGGGAACAGGGAGAGACCGGGTGGGAATAGAGAGCCCCCGTTGAGAATAGGGAGAGACCAGGTGGGAATAGAGAGAGACCAGGCGGGAATAGAGAGAGACCGGGCGGGAGTAGGGAGAGCCCGAACAAGAATAGGGAGAGACCAGGTGCGAATAGAGAGAGATGGGTGGGAATAGAGAGAGACCGGGCGGGAATAGGGAGAGACCGGGCGGGAATAGAGAGAGACCGGGCGGGAGTAGGGAGAGAACGGGTGGGAATAAGGAGAGTTTGGGTGGGAGTAGAGAGAGACCGGGTGGGAAAAGAGAGAGACCGGGTGGGAATAGGGAGAGACCGGGTGGGTAAACAGAGAGACCAGGTGGGAATAGGGAGAGACCGGACGAGGATAGAGAGAGATGGGTGGGAATAGGGAGAGAACAGGTGGGAATAGGGAGAGAAAAGGTGGGAATAGGGAGAGACCGGGTTGGAATAGGGAGAGACCGGGTGGGAATAGAGAGAGATGGGTGGGAATAGGGAGGGAAGAGGTGGGAATAGGGAGTGACCGGGTTGGAATAGGAAGAGACCGGGTGGAAATAGGGAGTGACTGGTTGGGAATAGGGAGAGACCGGGTGGGAAAAGAGAGCCCCCGGGTGAGAATAGGGAGAGACCGGTGGGGATGGGGAGAGACCAGGTGGGAATAGGGAGAGACCGGGTGGGAAAAGAGAGAGACCGGGTGGGAATAGGGAGAGACCAGGTGGGAAAAGAGAGAGACCGGGTGGGAATAAGGAGAGACCGGGTGGGAAAAGAGAGAGACCAGGTGGGAATAGGGAGAGACCGGGTGGGAAAAGAAAGAGACCGGGTGGGAATAGAGAGAGACCAGGTGGGAAAAGAGAGAGACCAGGTGGGAATAGGGAGAGACCGGGTGGGAAAAGAGAGAGACCGGGTGGGAATAGGGAGAGACCAGGTGGGAAAAGAGAGAGACCGGGTGGGAATAGGGAGAGACCAGGTGGGAAAAGAGAGAGACCAGGTGGGAATAGGGAGAGACCAGGTGGGAATAGAGAGACCCCGGGTGAGAATAGGGAGAGACCGGGTGGGAATAGAGAGAGACCGGGCGGGAATAGGGAGAGAACGGGCGGGAATAGGGAGAGACCGGGTGGGAATAGAGAGAGACCGGGTGGGACTAGGGAGAGACCGGGTGGGAAAACAGAGAGACCAGGTGGGAATAGGGAGAGACCGGGTGGGAAAAGAGAGAGACCGGGTGGTAATAGGGAGAGATGGGGTGGGAAAACAGAGAGACCGGGTGGGAATAGGGAGAGACCGGGTGGGAATAGGGAGAGACCAGGTGGGAAAAAAGAGAGACCGGGTAGGAATAAGGAGAAACCGGGTGGGAATAGGGAGAGGCAGGGTCGGAAAAGAGAGAGACCGGGTGGGAAAAGAGAGAGACCGGGTGGGAATAGGGAGAGACCAGGTGGGAATAGAGAGCCCCCGGGTGAGAATAGGGAGAGACCGGGTGGGAATAGAGAGAGACCGGGCGGGAATAGGGAGAGACCGGGCGGGAATAGAGAGAGACCGGGCGGGAGTAGGGAGAGAACGGGCGGGAGTAGGGAGAGACCGGGTGGGAAAAGAGATAGACCGGGTGGGAATAGGGAGAGACCGGGTGGAAATAGGGAGAGAGCAGGTGGGAATAGAGAGCCTCCGGGTGAGAATAGGGAGAGACCGGGTGGGAATAGAGAGAGACCGGTGGGAATAGGGAAAGACCGGGCGGGAATAGAGAGAGACCAGGCGGGAGTAGGGAGAGACCAGGCGGGAGTAGGGAGAGACCAGGCGGGAATAGGGAGAGACCGGGTGGGAATAGAGAGAGATGGGTGGGAATAGGGAGAGACCGGGTTGGAATAGGAAGAGACAGGGTGGGAATAGAGAGAGACCGGGTGGGAATAGAGAGCCCCCGGGTGAGAATAGGGAGAGACCGGGTGGAAATAGAGAGAGACCGGGTGGGAATAGGCAGAGACCGGGTGGAAATAGGGAGAGACCAGGTGGGAATAGAGAGCCCCAGGGTGAGAATAGGGAGAGACCGGTTGGGAATAGAGAGAGACCGATGGGAATAGGCAAAGACCGGGCGGGAATAGAGAGAGACCGGTGGGAACAGGGAGAGACCGGGTGGGAATAGAGAGCCCCCGTTGAGAATAGGGAGAGACCAGGTGGGAATAGAGAGAGACCAGGCGGGAATAGAGAGAGACCGGGCGGGAGTAGGGAGAGCCCGAACAAGAATAGGGAGAGACCAGGTGCGAATAGAGAGAGATGGGTGGGAATAGAGAGAGACCGGGCGGGAATAGGGAGAGACCGGGCGGGAATAGAGAGAGACCGGGCGGGAGTAGGGAGAGAACGGGTGGGAATAAGGAGAGTTTGGGTGGGAGTAGAGAGAGACCGGGTGGGAAAAGAGAGAGACCGGGTGGGAATAGGGAGAGACCGGGTGGGTAAACAGAGAGACCAGGTGGGAATAGGGAGAGACCGGACGAGGATAGAGAGAGATGGGTGGGAATAGGGAGAGAACAGGTGGGAATAGGGAGAGAAAAGGTGGGAATAGGGAGAGACCGGGTTGGAATAGGGAGAGACCGGGTGGGAATAGAGAGAGATGGGTGGGAATAGGGAGGGAAGAGGTGGGAATAGGGAGTGACCGGGTTGGAATAGGAAGAGACCGGGTGGGAATAGGGAGAGACCGGGTGGGAATAGAGAGCCCTCGGGTGAGAATAGGGAGAGACCGGGTGGGAATAGAGAGAGACCGGGTGGGAATAGGGAGAGACCGGGTGGGAATAGGGAGAGACCGGGGCGGGAATAGAGAGAGACCAGGCGGGAGTAGGGAGAGACCAGGCGGGAGTAGGGAGAGACCAGGCGGGAATAGAGAGAGCCCGGGTGGGAATAGAGAGAGATGGGTGGGAATAGGGAGAGAACAGGTGGGAATAGGGAGAGACCGGGTTGGAATAGGAAGAGACAGGGTGGGAATAGAGAGAGACCGGGTGGGAATAGAGAGCCCCCGGGTGAGAATAGGGAGAGACCGGGTGGGAATAGAGAAAGACCGGGTGGGAATAGGGAGAGACCGGGTGGAAATAGGGAGAGACCAGGTGGGAATAGAGAGCCCCCGGGTGAGAATAGGGAGAGACCGGGTGGGAATAGAGAGAGACCGATAGGAATAGGGAAAGACCGGGCGGGAATAGAGAGAGACCAGGCGGGAGTAGGGAGAGACCGGGCGGGAGTAGGGAGAGACCGGTGGGAACAGGGAGAGACCGGGTGGGAATAGAGAGCCCCCGTTGAGAATAGGGAGAGACCAGGTGGGAATAGAGAGAGACCAGGCGGGAATAGAGAGAGACCGGGCGAGAGTAGGGAGAGAACGGGTGGGAATAAGGAGAGATCGGGTGGGAGTAGGGAGAGACCGGGTGGGAAAAGAGAGAGACCAGGTGGGAATAGGGAGAGACCGGGTGGGAAAAAAGAGAGACCAGGTGGGAATAGGGAGAGACCGGACGAGGATAGAGAGAGATGGGTGGGAATAGGGAGAGAACAGGTGGGAATAGGGAGAGAACAGGTGGGAATAGGGAGAGACCGGGTTGGAATAGGGAGAGACCGGGTGGGAATAGAGAGAGATGGGTGGGAATAGGGAGAGAACAGGTGGGAATAGAGAGTGACCGGGTTGGAATAGGAAGAGACCGGGTGGGAATAGGGAGAGAACAGGTGGGAATAGAGAGTGACCGGGTTGGAATAGGAAGAGACCGGGTGGGAATAGGGAGAGCCCGGACAAGAATAGGGAGAGACCAGATGCGAATAGGGAGAGACCGGGCGGGAATAGAGAGAGACCGGGCGGGAATAGGGAGAGAACGGGTGGGAAAACAGAGAGACCAGGTGGGAATAGGGAGGGACCGGACGAGGATAGAGAGAGATGGGTGGGAATAGGGAGAGAACAGGTGGGAATAGGGAGAGAACAGGTGGGAATAGGGAGAGACCGGGTTGGAATAGGGAGAGACCGGGCGGGAGTAGGGAGAGAACGGGTGGGAAAACAGAGAGACCAGGTGGGAATAGGGAGAGACCGGACGAGGATAGAGAGAGATGGGTGGGAATAGGGAGAGAACAGGTGGGAATAGGGAGAGAACAGGTGGGAATAGGGAGAGACCGGGTTGGAATAGGGAGAGACCGGGTGGGAATAGAGAGAGATGGGTGGGAATAGGGAGAGAACAGGTGGGAATAGGGAGTGACCGGGTTGGAATAGGAAGAGACCGGGTGGGAATAGGGAGAGACCGGGTGGGAATAGAGAGCCCTCGGGTGAGAATAGGGAGAGACCGGGTGGGAATAGAGAGAGACCGGGTGGGAATAGGGAGAGACCGGGTGGAAATAGGGAGAGACCAGGTGGGAATAGTGAGCCCCCGGGTGAGAATAGGGAGAGACCGGGTGGGAATAGAGAGAGACCGGTGGGAATAGGGAAAGACCGGGGCGGGAATAGAGAGAGACCAGGCGGGAGTAGGGAGAGACCAGGCGGGAGTAGGGAGAGACCAGGCGGGAATAGAGAGAGCCCGGGTGGGAGTAGGGAGAGACCGGTGGGAATAGGGAGAGACCGGGTGGGAATAGAGAGAGATGGGTGGGAATAGGGAGAGAACAGGTGGGAATAGGGAGAGACCGGGTTGGAATAGGAAGAGACCAGGTGGGAATAGAGAGAGACCGGGTGGGAATAGAGAGCCATCGGGTGAGAATAGGGAGAGACCGGGTGGGAATAGAGAAAGACCGGGTGGGAATAGGGAGAGACCGGGTGGAAATAGGGAGAGACCAGGTGGGAATAGAGAGCCCCCGGGTGAGAATAGGGAGAGACCGGGTGGGAATAGAGAGAGACCGATGGGAATAGGGAAAGACCGGGCGGGAATAGAGAGAGACCAGGCGGGAATAGGGAGAGACCGGGCGGGAGTAGGGAGAGACCGGTGGGAACAGGGAGAGACTGGGTGGGAATAGAGAGCCCCCGTTGAGAATAGGGAGAGACCAGGTGGGAATAGAGAGAGACCAGGTGGGAATAGAGAGAGACCAGGCGGGAGTAGGGAGAGACCGGTGGGAATAGGGAGATCCCGGACAAGAATAGGGAGAGACCAGGTGCGAATAGAGAGAGATGGGTGGGAATAGAGAGAGACCGGGCGGGAATAGGGAGAGACCGGGCGGGAATAGAGAGAGACCGGGCGGGAGTAGGGAGAGAACGGGTGGGAATAAGGAGAGATCGGGTGGGAGTAGGGAGAGACCGGGTGGGAAAAGAGAGAGACCGGGTGGGAATAGGGAGAGACCGGGTGGGAAAACAGAGAGACCAGGTGGGAATATGGAGAGACCGGACAAGGATAGAGAGAGATGGGTGGGAATAGGGAGAGAACAGGTGGGAATAGGGAGAGAACAGGTGGGAATAGAGAAAGACCGGGTGGGAATAGGGAGAGACCGGGTGGAAATAGGGAGAGACCAGGTGGGAATAGGGAGAGACCGGGCGGGAATAGAGAGAGACCAGGCGGGAGTAGGGAGAGACCGGGCGGGAGTAGGGAGAGACCGGTGGGAACAGGGAAAGACCGGGTGGGAATAGAGAGCCCCCGTTGAGAATAGGGAGAGACCAGGTGGGAATAGAGAGAGACCAGGCGGAAATAGAGAGAGACCGGGCGGGAGTAGGGAGAGAACGGGTGGGAATAAGGAGAGATCGGGTGGGAGTAGGGAGAGACCGGGTGGGAAAAGAGAGAGACCGGGTGGGAAAAGGGAGAGACCGGGTGGGAAAAAAGAGAGACCAGGTGGGAATAGGTAGAGACCGGACGAGGATAGAAAGAGATGGGTGGGAATAGGGAGAGAACAGGTGGGAATAGGGAGAGAACAGGTGGGAATAGGGAGAGACCGGGTTGGAATAGGGAGAGACCGGGTGGGAATAGAGAGAGATGGGTGGGAATAGGGAGAGAACAGGTGGGAATAGAGAGTGACCGGGTTGGAATAGGAAGAGACCGGGTGGGAATAGGGAGAGAACAGGTGGGAATAGAGAGTGACCGGGTTGGAATAGGAAGAGACCGGGTGGGAATAGGGAGAGCCCGGACAAGAATAGGGAGAGACCAGATGCGAATAGGGAGAGACCGGGCGGGAATAGAGAGAGACCGGGCGGGAATAGGGAGAGACCAGGCGGGAATAGAGAGAGACCGGGCGGGAGTAGGGAGAGAACGGGTGGGAAAACAGAGAGACCAGGTGGGAATAGGGAGAGACCGGACGAGGATAGAGAGAGATGGGTGGGAATAGGGAGAGAACAGGTGGGAATAGGGAGAGAACAGGTGGGAATAGGGAGAGACCGGGTTGAAATAGGGAGAGACCGGGTGGGAATAGAGAGAGATGGGTGGGAATAGGGAGAGAACAGGTGGGAATAGGGAGTGACCGGGTTGGAATAGGAAGAGACCGGTTGGGAATAGGGAGAGACCGGGTGGGAATAGAGAGCCCTCGGGTGAGAATAGGGAGAGACCGGGTGGGAATAGAGAGAGACCGGGTGGGAATAGGGAGAGACCGGGTGGAAATAGGGAGAGACCAGGTGGGAATAGAGAGCCCCCGGGTGAGAATAGGGAGAGACCGGGTGGGAATAGAGAGAGACCGGTGGGAATAGGGAAAGACCGGGGCGGGAATAGAGAGAGACCAGGCGGGAGTAGGGAGAGACCAGGCGGGAGTAGGGAGAGACCAGGCGGGAATAGAGAGAGCCCGGGTGGGAGTAGGGAGAGACCGGTGGGAATAGGGAGAGACCGGGTGGGAATAGAGAGAGATGGGTGGGAATAGGGAGAGAACAGGTGGGAATAGGGAGAGACCGGGTTGGAATAGGAAGAGACCGGGTGGGAATAGAGAGAGACCGGGTGGGAATAGAGAGCCCCCGGGTGAGAATAGGGAGAGACCGGGTGGGAATAGAGAAAGACCGGGTGGGAATAGGGAGAGACCGGGTGGAAATAGGGAGAGACCAGGTGGGAATAGAGAGCCCCCGGGTGAGAATAGGGAGAGACCGGGTGGGAATAGAGAGAGACCGATGGGAATAGGGAAAGACCGGGCGGGAATAGAGAGAGACCAGGCGGGAATAGGGAGAGACCGGGCGGGAGTAGGGAGAGACCGGTGGGAACAGGGAGAGACTGGGTGGGAATAGAGAGCCCCCGTTGAGAATAGGGAGAGACCAGGTGGGAATAGAGAGAGACCAGGCGGGAATAGAGAGAGACCGGGCGGGAGTAGGGAGAGACCGGTGGGAATAGGGAGATCCCGGACAAGAATAGGGAGAGACCAGGTGCGAATAGAGAGAGATGGGTGGGAATAGAGAGAGACCGGGCGGGAATAGGGAGAGACCGGGCGGGAATAGAGAGAGACCGGGCCGGAGTAGGGAGAGAACGGGTGGGAATAAGGAGAGATCGGGTGGGAGTAGGGAGAGACCGGGTGGGAAAAGAGAGAGACCGGGTGGGAATAGGGAGAGACCGGGTGGGAAAACAGAGAGACCAGGTGGGAATATGGAGAGACCGGACAAGGATAGAGAGAGATGGGTGGGAATAGGGAGAGAACAGGTGGGAATAGGGAGAGAACAGGTGGGAATAGGGAGAGACCGGGTTGGAATAGGGAGAGACCGGGTGGGAATAGAGAGAGATGGGTGGGAATAGGGAGAGAACAGGTGGGAATAGAGAGTGACCGGGTTGGAATAGGAAGAGACCGGGTGGGAATAGGGAGAGACCGGTTGGGAATAGAGAGCCCTCGGGTGAGAATAGGGAGAGACCGGGTGGGAATAGAGAGAGACCGGGTGGGAATAGGGAGAGACCGGGTGGAAATAGGGAGAGACCAGGTGGGAATAGAGAGCCCCCGGGTGAGAATAGGGAGAGACCGGGTGGGAATAGAGAGAGACCGGTGGGAATAGGGAAAGACCGGGGCGGGAATAGAGAGAGACCAGGCGGGAGTAGGGAGAGACCAGGCGGGAGTAGGGAGAGACCAGGCGGGAATAGAGAGAGCCCAGGTGGGAGTAGGGAGAGACCGGTGGGAATAGGGAGAGACCGGGTGGGAAAAGAGAGAGATGGGTGAGAATAGGGAGAGACCGGGTGGGAATAGAGAGAGACCGGGTGGGAATAGGGAGAGACCGGGTGGGAATAGAGAGAGACCGGGTGGGAATAGGTAGAGACCGGGTGGAAATAGGGAGAGACCAGGTGGGAATAGAGAGCCCCCGGGTGAGAATAGGGAGAGACCGGGTGGGAATAGAGAGAGACCGGTGGGAATAGGGAAAGACCGGGGCGGGAATAGAGAGAGACCAGGCGGGAGTAGGGAGAGACCAGGCGGGAATAGAGAGAGCCCAGGTGGGAGTAGGGAGAGACCGGTGGGAATAGGGAGAGACCGGGTGGGAAAAGAGAGAGATGGGTGAGAATAGGGAGAGACCGGGTGGGAATAGAGAGAGACCGGGTGGGAATAGGGAGAGACCGGGTGGGAATAGAGAGAGACCGGGTGGGAATAGGGAGAGACCGGGTGGAAATAGGGAGAGACCAGGTGGGAATAGAGAGCCCCCGGGTGAGAATAGGGAGAGACCGGGTGGGAATAGAGAGAGACCGGTGGGAATAGGGAAAGACCGGGGCGGCAATAGAGAGAGACCGGGTGGGAATAGAGAGAGACCGATGGGAATAGGGAAAGACCGGGCGGGAATAGAGAGAGACCGGGCGGGAGTAGAGAGAGACCGGTGGGAACAGGGAGAGACCGGGTGGGAATAGAGAGCCCCCGTTGAGAATAGGGAGAGACCAGGTGGGAATAGAGAGAGACCAGGCGGGAATAGAGAGAGACCGGGAGTAGGGAGAGACCGGTGGGAATAGGGAGAGACCAGGTGCGAATAGAGAGAGATGGGTGGGAATAGGGAGAGACGGGGTGGGATTAGGGAAAGATCGGGTGGGATTAGAGACTGGGCGGGAATAGGGAGAGACCGGGTGGGATTAGAGAAAGATCGGGTGGGATTAGAGACTGGGCGGGAATAGGGAGAGACCGGGTGGGATTAGGGAGAAACCAGGTGGGATTAGGGAGAGACGGGGCCTGGTGGGAATAAGGAGAGACCGGGTGGGATTAGGGAGAGACCGGGTGGGGGTTTGGGTGAGACTGGGTGGGATTATGGAGAGATCAGGTGGGATAAGGGAGAGACCGGGTGGGATTAGGGAGAGGCCGGGTGGGATTAGGGAGAGGCCGGGTAAGAATAGGAAGAGACTGGGTGGGAGAGAATAGTGAGAGGAAGCGATAGAGTGTGGAGGTATACAAAGGGAGAGAGATAAAAGGAAGTGAGGTATGGAAAATAAGGCGAGTTGGAAGGAGGGAGGTGAGGGGGCCGAGAGGGAAAGACTTAGCCTAAGAAAAATATCTTAACTTCCTGTCTGTGATTACAGAGAAAGGCAAATGAGGAATGTGGGGGGGGGGGGGGGGGGGGCAGGTATGGTCCATGGTCCAAGATCTTTATAGGTGGGATCCATTACCTGCTTTGGATGGTTTTGCAGCAATACCTTAAATGGGAATAAATGGAAAAATGCAAATCAGTACATTGTACATTCCTAGGGTAAAAATGCCGGTGACACCTACTGGCCACCATGTGTATAGCAGAGTACATTCCTAGGGTAACAGTGCCAGTGACACCTACTGGCCACTATGTGTATAGCAGAGTACATTCCTAGGGTAACAGTGCCAGTGACACCTACTGGCCACCATGTGTATAGCAGAGTACATTCCTAGGGTAATAATGACAGTGACACCTGGTGATCACAATGAGTATCACATCAATTGTTACCTTGCTGGGGGTAATTTCCTGCTCCATTTCCATAACCTGAAATAACAAAAAGAGAGTGTAAAGCAAATGAGATGAGGTAAAGAAACCCAAAGAGGGAGAGAGGGGTAAGGAACACTGATTGGATGAGATACAGGGGCAGGGGATGGAGGAGGATGAGGTAGGAGGAAACATTCATGGGACAGAGAGGTAGAGAAAGAATGGGAGTAAGAGACGGTAAGAGAAGATGAGACCGCGTGTGCGAGACGCAAAGAGGGGAAACTAAAGCTCTCTGAGCACATAGGGCCAGGTTTACTAAAGGCTGCCGTGTTGTGGTACTCTTGGAGTCCTCTCCATTGAGGTATTATTATAGGAGACACATAGAAAACTCTACACCCTTTAGTATAAAAAGACTATTAACATCTTGATAGCTCTAGAAACATATTAGTGAAGTGAAAAGAATGAGAGCGCTAAGAGTACCTGCTTTGGGAGGTTTCCCAGCAACACCTGAAACACAAAATGTTACAAAAAATCAATGTTTTACCAGAAAGGGGGACATCTGCTGGTCACTATGTGTATAACAGGGTGAATCACTAGAGTAGCAGTGTGACATCTGCTGGTCACTAAGTGTATAACAGGGTGAATCACTAGAGTAGCAGTGTGACATCTGCTGGTCACTATGTGTATAACAGGGTGAATCACTAGAGTAGCAGTGTGACATCTGCTGGTCACTATGTGTATAACAGGATGAATCACTAGAGTAGCAGTGTGACATCTGCTGGTCACTATGTGTATAACAGGGTGAATCACTAGAGTAGCAGTGTGACATCTGCTGGTCACTATGTGTATAACAGGGTGAATCACTAGAGTAGCAGTGTGACATCTGCTGGTCACTAAGTGTATAACTGTGTGAATCACTAGAGTAGCAGTGTGACATCTGCTGGTCACTATGTGTATAACAGGATGAATCACTAGAGTAGCAGTGTGACATCTGCTGGTCACTATGTGTATAACAGGGTGAATCACTAGAGTAGCAGTGTGACATCTGCTGGTCACTATGTGTATAACAGGGTGAATCACTAGAGTAGCAGTGTGACATCTGCTGGTCACTATGTGTATAACAGGGTGAATCACTAGAGTAGCAGTGTGACATCTGCTGGTCACTATGTGTATAACAGGGTGAATCACTAGAGTAGCAGTGTGACATCTGCTGGTCACTATGTGTATAACAGGATGAATCACTAGAGTAGCAGTGTGACATCTGCTGGTCACTATGTGTATAACAGGGTGAATCACTAGAGTAGCAGTGTGACATCTGCTGGTCACTAAGTGTATAACAGGGTAAATCACTAGAGTAGCAGTGTGACATCTGCTGGTCACTATGTGTATAACAGGGTAAATCACTAGAGTAGCACTGTGACACCTGGTGGTCACTACATATATAACAGAGTGTATTCATAGTATAGCAGTATGACACCTGGTGGTCACTATGTGTATAACAGGGTGTATTCTTAGGATAGCAGTGTGACACCTGGTGGTCACTACATATATAACAGAGTGTATTCTTAGGATAGCAGTGTGACACCTTGTGGTCACTACATATATAACAGGGTGTATTCTTAGGATAGCAGTGTGACACCTGGTGGTCACTACATATATAACAGGGTGTATTCTTAGTATAGCAGTGTGACACCTGGTGGTCACTATGTGTATAACAGGGTGTATTCTTAGGATAGCAGTGTGACACCTGGTGGTCACTACATATATAACAGGGTGTATTCTTAGGATAGCAGTGTGACACCTGGTGGTCACTACATATATAACAGGGTGTATTCTTAGGATAGCAGTGTGACACCTGGTGGTCACTACATATATAACAGGGTGTATTCTTAGTATAGCAGTGTGACACCTGGTGGTCACTACATATATAACAGCGTGTATTCTTAGGATAGCAGTGTGACACCTGGTGGTCACTATGTGTATAACAGGGTGTATTCTTCGGATAGCAGTGTGACACCTGGTGGTCACTACATATATAACAGGGTGTATTCTTAGGATAGCAGTGTGACACCTGGTGGTCACTACATATATAACAGGGTGTATTCTTAGGATAGCAGTGTGACACCTGGTGGTCACTATGTGTATAACAGGGTGTATTCTTAGGATAGCAGTGTGACACCTGGTGGTCACTACATATATAACAGAGTGTATTCTTAGGATAGCAGTGTGACACCTGGTGGTCACTACATATATAACAGGGTGTATTCTTAGGATAGCAGTGTGACACCTGGTGGTCACTACATATATAACAGGGTGTATTCTTAGGATAGCAGTGTGACACCTGGTGGTCACTATGTGTATAACAGGGTGTATTCTTAGGATAGCAGTGTGACACCTGGTGGTCACTACATATATAACAGGGTGTATTCTTAGGATAGCAGTGTGACACCTGGTGGTCACTACATATATAACAGGGTGTATTCTTAGGATAGCAGTGTGACACCTGGTGGTCACTATGTGTATAACAGGGTGTATTCTTAGGATAGCAGTGTGACACCTGGTGGTCACTACATATATAACAGAGTGTATTCTTAGGATAGCAGTGTGACACCTGGTGGTCACTACATATATAACAGCGTGTATTCATAGTATAGCAGTGTGACACCTGGTGGTCACTATGTGTATAACAGGGTGTACTCTTAGGATAGCAGTGTGACACCTGGCGGTCACTACATATATAACAGGGTGTATTCTTAGGATAGCAGTGTGACACCTGGTGGTCACTACATATATAACAGGGTGTATTCTTAGGATAGCAGTGTGACACCTGGCGGTCACTACATATATAACAGCGTGTATTCTTAGGATAGCAGTGTGACACCTGGTGGTCACTACATATATAACAGGGTGTATTCTTAGGATAGCAGTGTGACACCTGGTGGTCACTACATATATAACAGGGTGTATTCATAGTATAGCAGTGTGACACCTGGTGGTCACTACATATATAACAGGGTGTATTCTTAGGATAGCAGTGTGACACCTGGCGGTCACTACATATATAACAGGGTGTATTCATAGTATAGCAGTGTGACACCTGGTGGTCACTACATATATAACAGCGTGTATTCTTAGGATAGCAGTGTGACACCTGGCGGTCACTACATATATAACAGGGTGTATTCTTAGGATAGCAGTGTGACACCTGGTGGTCACTACATATATAACAGGGTGTATTCTTAGGATAGCAGTGTGACACCTGGTGGTCACTACATATATAACAGGGTGTATTCATAGTATAGCAGTGTGACACCTGGTGGTCACTACATATATAACAGGGTCTATTCTTAGGATAGCAGTGTGACACCTGGTGGTCACTACATATATAACAGGGTGTATTCATAGTATAGCAGTGTGACACCTGGTGGTCACTATGTGTATAACAGGGTGTATTCTTAGGATAGCAGTGTGACACCTGGTGGTCACTACATATATAACAGGGTGTATTCATAGTATAGCAGTGTGACATCTGGTGGTCACTATGTGTATAACAGGGTGTACTCTTAGGATAGCAGTGTGACACCTGGTGGTAACATAGAGTATCACACAGATGTTTTCTTACCCTGCTGGGGGATGTTATTTGGGTAATTTCCAGCACCGTTTCCATAACCTGCAGGAATAAAGACACCACGTTGTGAAAATGAGAGATAGGAATTAACAGGTGAAAAAAGGCAGATATGAAAAGAGAGGGAACATGGAAGGCAAACATGACGACTGTTAGGTACCTGCTTGGGCTGCAATGTTGGGGTAAGCTCCAGCTCCATATCCTAAAGTTACAAGAAAATGAAAGGGGTAAGAGTTAAGGAACACATGACAGAATAAGGAGGTAGGATGGAAGAGACATCTCTCAGTGATAGTGTACGTCACGTCAGAGAAGATAGTATAAGGCAGAGGGGGGGGGGAGCGTAGAGTGTACCTGCTTTGGATGCTTTCCCAGCAAAACCTAAAATACAACATATTTACAAACCCTTAACCCATATGGCCTGGAAACAAACTATATACGGTATATATGGCAGAGTATATTCCAAGTGGTCAGTGTGTGTATATAACATGGTATATTCCAAGTGGTCAGTGTGTGTATATAACATGGTATATTCCAAGTGGTCAGTGTGTGTATATAACAGTATATTCCAAGTGGTCAGTGTGTGTATATAACAGTATATTCCAAGTGGTCAGTGTGTCTATATAGCAGATTATATATCTAATGGTCAGTGTGTGTATATAACATGGTACATCCCTAGTGGTCAGTGTGTGTATATAACATGGTACATCCCTAGTGGTCAGTGATTGTATAGCAGAGTACATCCCTAGTGGTCAGTGTGTTTATATAACATGGTATATCCCTAGTGGTCAGTGTGTGTATATAGCAGATTATATCTCTAATGGTCAGTGTGTGTATATAACATGGTATATCCCTAGTGGTCAGTGTGTACATATAGCAGATTATATCCCTAGTGGTCAGTGTGTGTATATAACATGGTATATCCCTAGTGGTCAGTATGTACATATAGCAGATTATATATCTAATGGTCAGTGTGTGTATATGGCAGATTATATCCCTAGTGGTCAGTGTGTGTAAATAACATGGTATATCCCTAGTGGTCAGTGTGTGTATAACATGGTATATTCCAAGTGGTCAGTGTGTAAATATAGCAGATTATATCTCTAATGGTCAGTGTGTGTATATAACATGGTATATCCCTAGTGGTCAGTGTGTATATAGCAGAGTACATCCCTAGTGGTCAGTGTGTGTAAATAACATGGTATATCCCTAGTGGTCAGTAGTGTATATAGCAGATTATATCCCTAGTGGTCAGTGTGTATATGGCAGAGTACATCCCTAGTGGTCAGTGTGTGTAAATAACATGGTATACCCCTAGTGGTCAGTAGTGTATATAGCAGATTATATCCCTAGTGGTCAGTGTGTGTATATAACATGGTATATCCCTAGTGGTCAGTGTGTATATAGCAGAGTACATCCCTAGTGGTCAGTGTGTGTAAATAACATGGTATATCCCTAGTGGTCAGTAGTGTATAAAGCAGATTATATCCCTAGTGGTCAGTGTGTATATGGCAGAGTACATCCCTAGTGGTCAGTGTGTGTAAATAACATGGTATATCCCTAGTGGTCAGTAGTGTATATAGCAGATTATATCCCTAGTGGTCAGTGTGTATATAATATGGCATATCCCTAGCTGTCAGTATGTACATATAGCAGATTATATCTCTAATGGTCAGTGTGTGTATATAACATGGTATATTCCAAGTGGTCAGTGTGTACATATAGCAGATTATATCTCTAATGGTCAGTGTGTGTATATGGCAGATTATATCTCTAATGGTCAGTGTGTGTATATGGCAGATTATATCTCTAATGGTCAGTGTGTGTATATAACAGTATATTCCAAGTGGTCAGTGTGTACATATAGCAGATTATATCTCTAATGGTCAGTGTGTGTATATAACATGGTATATTCCAAGTGGTCAGTGTGTTTATATAACATGGTATATTCCAAGTGGTCAGTGTGTGTATATAACATGGTATATTCCAAGTGGTCAGTGTGTGTATATAACATGGTATATTCCAAGTGGTCAGTGTGTACATATAGCAGATTATATATCTAATGGTCAGTGTGTGTATATGGCAGATTATATATCTAATGGTCAGTATGTGTGTATAGCAGAGTACATCCCTAGTGGTCAGTGTGTATATAGCAGATTATATCTCTAATGGTCAGTGTGTATATATAACATGGTATATTCAGAGTGGTCAGTGTGTACATATAGCAGAGTACATCCCTAGTTGTCAGTGTGTGTATAGCAGAGTACATCCCTAGTGGTCAGTGTGTGTATAGCAGAGTACATCCCTAGTGGTCAGTGTGTGTATAGCAGAGTACATCCCTAGTGGTCAGTGTGTGTATAGCAGAGTACATCCCTAGTGGTCACTGTGTGTATAGCAGAGTACATCCCTAGTGGTCAGTGTGTGTATAGCAGAGTACATCCCTAGTGGTCAGTGTGTGTATAGCAGAGTACATCCCTAGTGGTCACTGTGTGTATAGCAGAGTACATCCCTAGTGGTCAGTGTGTGTATAGCAGAGTACATCCCTAGTGGTCAGTGTGTGTATAGCAGAGTACATCCCTAGTGGTCAGTGTGTATATAGCAGAGTACATCCCTAGTGGTCAGTGTGTGTATATAGCAGAGTACATCCCTAGTTGTCAGTGTGTGTATAGCAGAGTACATCCCTAGTGGTCAGTGTGTGTATAGCAGAGTACATCCCTAGTGGTCAGTGTGTGTATAGCAGAGTACATCCCTAGTGGTCAGTGTGTGTATATAGCAGAGTACATCCCTAGTGGTCAGTCTGTATATAGCAGAGTACATCCCTAGTGGTCAGTGTGTGTATAGCAGAGTACATCCCTAGTGGTCAGTGTGTATATAGCAGAGTACATCCCTAGTGGTCAGTGTGTATATAGCAGAGTACATCCCTAGTGGTCAGTGTGTGTATAGCAGAGTACATCCCTAGTGGTCAGTCTGTATATAGCAGAGTACATCCCTAGTGGTCAGTGTGTATATAGCAGAGTACATCCCTAGTGGTCAGTGTGTGTATAGCAGAGTACATCCCTAGTGGTCAGTGTGTGTATAGCAGAGTACATCCCTAGTGGTCAGTGTGTGTATATAGCAGAGTACATCCCTAGTGGTCAGTGTGTGTATAGCAGAGTACATCCCTAGTGGTCAGTGTGTATATAGCAGAGTACATCCCTAGTGGTCAGTGTGTGTATATAGCAGAGTACATCCCTAGTGGTCTGTGTGTGTATAGCAGAGTACATCCCTAGTGGTCAGTGTGTGTGTATAGCAGAGTACATCCCTAGTGGTCAGTGTGTGTATATAGCAGAGTACATCCCTAGTGGTCAGTGTGTGTATATAGCAGAGTACATCCCTAGTGGTCAGTGTGTGTATAGCAGAGTACATCCCTAGTGGTCAGTGTGTGTATAGCAGAGTACATCCCTAGTGGTCAGTGTGTGTGTATAGCAGAGTACATCCCTAGTGGTCAGTCTGTATATAGCAGAGTACATCCCTAGTGGTCAGTGTGTGTGTATATAGCAGAGTACATCCCTAGTGGTCAGTGTGTATATAGCAGAGTACATCCATAGTGGTCACTGTGTGTATAGCAGAGTACATCCCTAGTGGTCAGTCTGTATATAGCAGAGTACATCCCTAGTGGTCAGTGTGTGTATAGCAGAGTACATCCCTAGTGGTCAGTGTGTGTATAGCAGAGTACATCCATAGTGGTCACTGTGTGTATAGCAGAGTACATCCCTAGTGGTCAGTGTGTGTATAGCAGAGTACATCCCTAGTGGTCAGTGTGTATATAGCAGAGTACATCCCTAGTGGTCAGTCTGTATACAGCTGGTTATATCCCTAGTGGTCAGTGTGTGTATAGCAGAGTACATCCCTAGTGGTCAGTGTGTCTATAGCAGAGTACATCCCTAGTGGTCAGTGTGTGTATAGCAGAGTACATCCCTAGTGGTCAGTGTGTGTATAGCAGAGTACATCCCTAGTGGTCAGTGTGTATATATAACAGAGTACATCCCTAGTGGTCAGTGTGTGCATAGCAGAGTACATCCCTAGTGGTCAGTGTGTGTATAGCAGAGTACATCCCTAGTGGTCAGTCTGTATACAGCTGGTTATATCCCTAGTGGTCAGTGTGTGTATAGCAGAGTACATCCCTAGTGGTCAGTGTGTCTATAGCAGAGTACATCCCTAGTGGTCAGTGTGTGTATATAGCAGAGTACATCCCTAGTGGTCACTGTGTGTATAGCAGAGTACATCCCTAGTGGTCAGTGTGTGTATAGCAGAGTACATCCCTAGTGGTCAGTGTGTGTATAGCAGAGTACATCCCTAGTGGTCAGTGTGTGTATAGCAGAGTACATCCCTAGTGGTCAGTGTGTATATAGCAGAGTACATCCCTAGTGGTCACTGTGTGTATAGCAGAGTACATCCCTAGTGGTCAGTGTGTGTATAGCAGAGTACATCCCTAGTGGTCAGTGTGTGTGTATAGCAGAGTACATCCCTAGTGGTCAGTGTGTGTATAGCAGAGTACATCCCTAGTGGTCAGTGTGTATATAGCAGAGTACATCCCTAGTGGTCAGTGTGTGTATAGCAGAGTACATCCCTAGTGGTCACTGTGTGTATAGCAGAGTACATCCCTAGTGGTCAGTGTGTATATAGCAGAGTACATCCCTAGTGGTCAGTGTGTATATAGCAGAGTACATCCTAGTGGTCAATGTGTGTATAGCAGAGTACATCCCTAGTGGTCAGTGTGTATATAGCAGAGTACATCCCTAGTGGTCACTGTGTGTATAGCAGAGTACATCCCTAGTGGTCACTGTGTGTATAGCAGAGTACATCCCTAGTGGTCAGTGTGTGTGTATAGCAGAGTACATCCCTAGTGGTCAGTGTGTGTATAGCAGAGTACATCCCTAGTGGTCAGTCTGTATATAGCAGAGTACATCCCTAGTGGTCAGTGTGTGTATAGCAGATTATATCCCTAGTGGTAAGTGTGTGTATAGCAGAGTACATCCCTAGTGGTCAGTGTGTGTATAGCAGAGTACATCCCTAGTGGTCAGTCTGTATATAGCAGAGTACATCCCTAGTGGTCAGTCTTTATATAGCAGAGTACATCCCTAGTGGTCAGTGTGTGTATAGCAGAGTACATCCCTAGTGGTCAGTCTATATATAGCAGAGTAAATCCCTAGTGGTCAGTGTGTGTATAGCAAAGTACATCCCTAGTGGTCAGTGTGTGTATATAGCAGAGTACATCCCTAGTGGTCAGTCTGTATATAGCAGAGTACATCCCTAGTGGTCAGTGTGTGTATAGCAGAGTACATCCCTAGTGGTTAGTGTGTATATAGCAGAGTACATCCCTAGTGGTCAGTGTGTGTATATAGCAGAGTACATCCCTAGTGGTCAGTGTGTGTATAGCAGAGTACATCCCTAGTGGTCAGTGTGTCTATAGCAGAGTACATCCCTAGTGGTCAGTCTGTATATAGCAGAGTACATCCCTAGTGGTCAGTGTGTGCATAACAAGATATATTCCTTGGGTAGCAGTGTGACCCCTGGTGGTAACGTTGGGTATCACATGGATCGGTACCTTGCTGGGGGTAATTTCCTGCTCCATTTCCATAACCTGAAAAAGGTGTAAAGAAAATGAGAGAGGGGTAAAGGCGGTGCATGCTGGGAGATTGGGGAGCAGAATGATAAGAGCACACAAAGTAAAAGAAGGGATAGGTGGTATATAGAGACAGGTGCCTGCTTGTGTTGAAGTGTTGGGGTACATGGTTGACACATAACAGGAGACATTATAGGGGTGGGAGATACTAAGAGGTGAGGGGGTCATAGGTCAGAGGTGAGGAAATAGGTGACAAAATGAGGGTTGGTGATAGGAGGAGGAGAGATGGACAAAGAAAAGTGACAGCGAGAAGAGGGGTACACAGGGGAGGTGTGTACTACAGGGCAAATTAATATTAGGGCACTGACAGTGACACCTGGTGGTTACTGTGTGTAATGTAGGGTATATTGCTATGATTAGCAGTGACACCTAGTGGTTATTGCCTGTATTGCAGGATATATTGCTATGAGTGGCAATGACACCTAGTGGTTATTGCCTGTATTGCAGGATATATTGCTATGAGTAGCAGTTACATCTAGTGGTTATTGCTTGTATTGCAGTGTATATTACTATGATTAGCAGTGATAGTGACACCTAGTGGTTATTGCTTGTATTGCAGTGCATATTGCTATGAGTAGCAGTGACACCTAGTGGTTATTGCTTGTATTGCAGTGTATATTGCTATGATTAGCACTGACACCTAGTGGCTATTGCTTGTATTGCAGTGTATATTGCTATGAGTAGCAGTGATAGTGACACCTGGTGGTTATTGCTTGTATTGCAGTATATATTGCTATGAGTAGCAGTGACAGTGACACCTAGTGGTTATTGCTTGTATTGCAGTGTATATTGCTATGAGTAGCAGTGACAGTGACACCTAGTGGTTATTGCTTGTATTGCATGATATATTGCTATGATTAGCAGTGACACCCGGTGGTTATTGCTTGTATTGCAGTATATATTGCTATGAGTAGCAGTGACAGTGACACCTAGTGGTTATTGCTTGTATTGCAGTGCATATTGCTATGAGTAGCAGTGACACCAGGTGGTTATTGCTTGTATTGCAGTGTATATTGCTATAATTAGCACTGACACCTGCTGGTTATTGCCTATATTGCAGGGTTTATTGCTATGATTAGCAGTGACACCTGGTGGTTATTGCTTGTATTGCAGTGTATATTGCTATAATTAGCACTGACACCTGCTGGTTATTGCCTTTACTGCAGGGTGTATTGCTATGAGTAGCAGTGAAAGTGACACCTAGTGGTTATTGCTTGTATTGCAGAGTATATTGCTATGAGTAGCAGTAAAAGTGACACCTAGTGGTTATTGCTTGTATTGCAGTGTATATTGCTATGAGTAGCAGTGACAGTGACACCTAGTGGTTATTGCTTGTATTGCATGATATATTGCTATGATTAGCAGTGACACCCGGTGGTTATTGCTTGTATTGCATGATATATTGCTATGATTAGCAGTGACACCCGGTGGTTATTGCTTGTATTGCATGATATATTGCTTTGATCAGCACTGACACCTGGTGGTTATTGCTTGTATTGCAGGATATATTGCTTTGATCAGCACTGACACCCGGTGGTTATTGCTTGTATTGCAGTTTATATTGCTATGATTAGCAGTGACACCTAGTGGTTATTGCTTGTATTGCAGGGTATATTGCTATGGGTAGCAGTGACACCTAGTGGTTATTGCTTGTATTGCAGTGTATATTTCTATGAGTAGCAGTGACACCTAGTGGTTATTGCTTGTATTGCAGTATATATTGCTATCAGTAGCAGTGACACCTGGTGGTTATTGATTGTATTGCAGTGTATATTGCTATGAGTAGCACTGACACCTAGTGGTTATTGCCTGTATTGCAGTGTATATTGCTATGATTAGCAGTGACACCTAGTGGTTATTGCCTGTATTGCAGGATATATTGCTATGAGTAGCACTGACACCTAGTGGTTATTGCTTGTATTGCAGAGTATATTGCTATGATTAGCAGTGACACCTAGTGGTTATTGCTTGTATTGCAGTGTATATTGCTATGAGTAGCAGTGACACCTAGTGGTTATTATTGTATTGCAGTGTATATTGCTATAAGTAGCACTGACACCTAGTGGTTATTGCCTGCATTGCAGTGTATATTGCTACGATTAGCAATGACACCTAGGGGTTATTGCTTGTATTGCAGTGTATATTGCTATAAGTAGCACTGACACCTAGTGGTTATTGCCTGCATTGCAGTGTATATTGCTACGATTAGCAATGACACCTAGGGGTTATTGCTTGTATTGCAGTGTATATTGCTATGATTAGCAGTGACACCTAGTGGTTATTGTCTGTATTGCAGGGTATATTGATATGAGTAGCAGTGACACCTGGTGGTTATTGCTTGTATTGTAGGGTATATTGTTATGATCAGCACTGACACCTAGTGGTTATTGCCTGTATTGCAGTGTATATTGCTATGAGTAGCAGTGACACCTGGTGGTTATTGCCTATATTGCAGTGTTTATTGCTATGCGTAGCAGTGACTCCTAGTGGTTATTGCTTGTATTGCAGTTTATATTGCTATGATTAGCAGTGACACCTGGTGGTCATAGTGAGTATCACACACATTGTTACCTTGCTGGGCGATGTTACTGGCATAATTTCCAGCTCCATTTCCATAACCTGCAGGGACAGATGGGGGGGGGGCAGAGATAGATGGGGCAGTTAGATGAGGTCACAATATAGGTTTTTAAAGAGAATAACAGAGAATGAGACGCTGTGACAGTCACACATGACCCTGTCTGTCTCACCTGGCTTCTGTTTAGCAGCTTGAGGAAATTGTCCTAAACCTGAGATAGAGCACACCATTAGAGTGGGACTGAGTATCACTCATGAGAGAGAGAAAGAGAGAGTCAGAGAGAAACACTAAAGAGAGATAGAGAGAGAGCTGCGAGATCCACTAGGAGAGAGAAGTGGATAGTCAGAGACAGGCGGGGGGGGGGGGGTATTGCTTGTATTGCAGTGTATATTGCTATGATTAGCACTGACACCTAGTGGTTATTGCCTGTATTGCAGTGTATATTGCTATGATTAGCACTGACACCTAGTGGTTATTGCTTGTATTGCAGGATATATTGCTATGATTAGCAGTGACACCTAGTGGTTATTGCCTGTATTGCAGTGTATATTGCTATGAGTGGCAATGACACCTAGTGGTTATTGCCTGTATTGCAGTGTATATTGCTATGAGTAGCACTGACACCTAGTGGTTATTGCTTGTATTGCAGTGTATATTGCTATGAGTAGCACTGACACCTAGTGGTTATTGCTTGTATTGCAGTGTATATTGCTATGATTAGCAGTGACACCTAGTGGTTATTGCCTGTATTGCAGGATATATTGCTATGAGTGGCAATGACACCTAGTGGTTATTGCCTGTATTGCAGGATATATTGCTATGAGTGGCACTGACACCTAGTGGTTATTGCCTGTATTGCAGGATATATTGCTATGATTAGCAGTGACACCTAGTGGTTATTGCCTGTATTGCAGGATATATTGCTATGAGTAGCAGTTACATCTAGTAGTTATTGCTTGTATTGCAGTGTATATTACTGTGATTAGCAGTGAAACCTAGTGGTTATTGCCTGTATTGCAGTGTATATTGCTATGAGTAGCATTGACACCTAGTGGTTATTGCTTGTATTGCAGGATATATTACTATGATTAGCACTGACACCTAGTGGTTATTGATTGTATTGCAGGATATATTGCTATGATTAGCAGTGACACCTAGTGGTTATTGCTTGTATTGCATGATATATTGCTATGATTAGCAGTGACACCCGGTGGTTATTGCTTGTATTGCATGATATATTGCTATGATTAGCAGTGACACCCGGTGGTTATTGCTTGTATTGCATGATATATTGCTTTGATCAGCACTGACACCCGGTGGTTATTGCTTGTATTGCAGTTTATATTGCTATGATTAGCAGTGACACCTAGTGGTTATTGCTTGTATTGCAGGGTATATTGCTATGGGTAGCAGTGACACCTAGTGGTTATTGCTTGTATTGCAGTGTATATTTCTATGAGTAGCAGTGACACCTAGTGGTTATTGCTTGTATTGCAGTATATATTGCTATCAGTAGCAGTGACACCTGGTGGTTATTGATTGTATTGCAGTGTATATTGCTATGAGTAGCACTGACACCTAGTGGTTATTGCCTGTATTGCAGTGTATATTGCTATGATTAGCAGTGACACCTAGTGGTTATTGCCTGTATTGCAGGATATATTGCTATGAGTAGCACTGACACCTAGTGGTTATTGCTTGTATTGCAGGATATATTGCTATGATTAGCAGTGACACCTAGTGGTTATTGCTTGTATTGCAGTGTATATTGCTATGAGTAGCAGTGACACCTAGTGGTTATTGCTTGTATTGCAGTGTATATTGCTATAAGTAGCACTGACACCTAGTGGTTATTGCCTGCATTGCAGTGTATATTGCTACGATTAGCAATGACACCTAGGGGTTATTGCTTGTATTGCAGTGTATATTGCTATGATTAGCAGTGACACCTAGTGGTTATTGTCTGTATTGCAGGGTATATTGATATGAGTAGCAGTGACACCTGGTGGTTATTGCTTGTATTGTAGGGTATATTGTTATGATCAGCACTGACACCTAGTGGTTATTGCCTGTATTGCAGTGTATATTGCTATGAGTAGCAGTGACACCTGGTGGTTATTGCCTATATTGCAGTGTTTATTGCTATGATTACAAGTGACACCTGGTGGTTATTGCTTGTATTGCAGGGTATATTGCTATGCGTAGCAGTGACTCCTAGTGGTTATTGCTTGTATTGCAGTTTATATTGCTATGATTAGCAGTGACACCTGGTGGTCATAGTGAGTATCACACACATTGTTACCTTGCTGGGCGATGTTACTGGCATAATTTCCAGCTCCATTTCCATAACCTGCAGGGACAGATGGGGGGGGGGGCAGAGATAGATGGGGCAGTTAGATGAGGTCACAATATAGGTTTTTAAAGAGAATAACAGAGAATGAGACGCTGTGACAGTCACACATGACCCTGTCTGTCTCACCTGGCTTCTGTTTAGCAGCTTGAGGAAATTGTCCTAAACCTGAGATAGAGCACACCATTAGAGTGGGACTGAGTATCACTCATGAGAGAGAGAAAGAGAGAGTCAGAGAGAAACACTAAAGAGAGATAGA
>JAPZIH010000011.1:2607831-2820956 GCA_027410445.1 Discoglossus pictus | reverse complement strand
AGTGATGAGGAGCACAAATAGGACCAATTGGAGACTTGAGTGGAAGTGTTAGATAATTAAGCTTGGGAGTCAAGTAATGTAAACCCGATGCCCATTATATTGTTCTCATGGGAGGGGGGGCACCTGCACTGATTAATTACCCCCACCCCAGAATGACAATACAAAGATAGTAAAATTATTCTGGGGCACAGCCAAGTACTGTGGAGGGGGTGAGACCCCCCCCCCCCCACATAGTGATCACTTGGGATTCCTGGACACAAAGAGCCACCAAATCCCACAGTCTGGAAGCAAACAGCCCCCTCCCCCCCCCCCAGAGATAATTACCTGAGGGGGGGCTCACATACCAGAGATAAGATACCTGAGCTACACCTAATGATGGGGAGGGGGGGGGGTGCAGGGTAGTAGTGATTACATATTAACAGCCCCCCCCCCCCCAGAGGAAACATGGGCAGAGAAGCAATGAGACCATGACCGGGGGGGGGGGGGGGCACAAAGAGATAACCCCCCACCCAAAGACTAATACAGGAAAGCAGTGACCAACACCCCCAGGAAGATAAACATCCAGACCCCACCTCATACTAATGAATAGGACATTGATACAGAGCCCCCTCCCACTACACTAGTGTTATAGGGCCCCCAGGACAGCATAGAGTAACTAAAGCCCCCACCCCAATCATCAGCACCCTCCCCACTAGTGTTAGAGGGCCCCCAGGACAGCATAGAGTAACTAAAGCCCCCACCCCAATCATCAGCACCCTCCCCACTAGTGTTATAGGACCCCCCAGGACAGCATTAACTAACTAAAGCCCCCACCCCAATCATCAGCACCCTCCCCACTAGTGTTATAGGGCCCCCCAGGACAGCATAAAGCCACTAAAACAACCAGTACACCATCACTCACCTGCAGCTGGATCAGTATCTGGGGTAGAATGAGTCCCACCTGCTGCCCCTCACCCTTTATACCCATAGCCCCGCCCCCACCATGATGTCAGCAGGTGTTACACACACTGAGAGAGACCCCCTCCCCCCACCATGAGTATCACACACCTGGGGGAGTATCAGTGATACTGGGATAGGGGGAGAGAAAGGGAGAGAGGTACAGACTGTAAGCTCTTGGGACAAGGCCCTAACTGGTAAACTGTGTATATAGCTCCCTAGAGTGTCAGCTCCTGAGACAAGTCATAATGTAATCTTTGTGTATAGAGTGTAAGCTCCTGGGACAAGTCACAACATAATCTTTGTGTTTAGAGTGTAAGCTCCTGGGACAAGTCATTATGTAATCTTTGTGTAGAGAGTGTCAGGTCCTGGGACAAGTCATAATGTAATCTTTGTGTATAGAGTGTAAGCTCCTGGGACAAGTCACAACGTAATCTTTGTGTATAGAGTGTCAGCTCCTGAGACAAGTCATAATGTAATCTTTGTGTATAGAGTGTAAGCTCCTGGGACAAGTCACAACGTAATCTTTGTGTATAGAGTGTCAGCTCCTGGGACAAGTCATTATGTAATATTTGTGTGTACAGAGTGTTAGCTCTTGGGACAAGTCATATCCAGGTATCCTATACATATAAGTACAAAGGCCTGTCTGGCTGCCCATTCTCCACTCACATTGTGTCTGTACCACCCCCACTGGCAGGCGGTGCCACGTATCTACCCTCCTTATTGTAAAGCACAAGCTTCAGGTCAGGACATTTCCTCTACAACTGGGGGTCTATAGTGGACATTAGCCCCTCCCTCTTTTACTGTATATAAGGCATAGAGTGTCAGCTCTTGGGTCAAGTTTAGGATTGTTTGTGTATTTACTACTGTGATACAGAAACCAGGTCTTACAACAGATGCCAGCAGGGGGTGGGCTTTGTGTGCTAATACCCCCTCCCCCCGCTTCCTTTGGCCCTCCTCTCACCTGCAAGCTAAAATGAAATCCCTGCAGCCAGACAATGGGCCAGTTACGTAATTAGATTGTTAGCTCCACAGACAATGAGCAGACATAGACTAGATTAGTATTGTGTGCAAATACAGACAGGATGGGGGGGGCTGAGCTACAGAGCTTACAGTCTAATATCAAATGTAGGACCTAGTCACCCCCATCAGGGCCAGGCGTGGCACCTGTGTGTGGCACCCTCTGCACCTTCATCTGGAGTTATTTATATTAAATAAATATATAGCCCCCCCCCCACACACACACACACAGGCACCTATCTGGCCTCCAGGTGCCCCCTCTCTTAGGTACTATGGTTGTTTGCCCCCCCCCCCCCCTCCCCTCTTGCACTATAGATGTATTTGCCCCCTCCCCAATGCACTATAGATGTATCCCCCCCTCTGCTGCACTATAGATGTATTTGCCCCCCTCTTACACTGTAGATGTATTTGCCCCTCCGCTTGCACTATAAATGTATTTGCCCCCCTAACCTTGGTGCACCATAGATGTATTTGCCCCCCTCCCCGATGCATGATAAATTTGTTTTCCCCCCTATTGCACTATAGATGTATTTGCCCCCCTCCCCGGTGCATAATAGATTTGTTTGCCCCCTCCCCAATTAACTATAGATGTATTCCCCCCTCTTGTGCACTATAGATGTATTTGCCCCCTCCCGATGGTGCACTATAGATGTATTTGCCCCCCTCCCCGGTGCACTATAGATGTATTTGCACCCCACCCCCCTGCTGCACTATAGATGTATTTGCCCCCTCCCGATGGTGCACTATAGATGTTTTTGCCCCCCTCCCCGATGCACGATACATTTGTTTTCTCCCCTATTGCACTATAGATGTATTTGCCCCCCTCTCTGGTGCACTATATATGTATTTGCCCCCCTCCCCGATGCATGATAAAAAAAATTCCCCCCCTATTGCACTATAGATGTATTTGCCCCCCTCTCTGGTGCACTATAGATGTATTTGCCCCCCTCTCTGGTGCACTATAGATGTATTTGCCCCCCCCCCCCTTTGCACTATATAAGATTTTGCCCCACCTCCCCGGTGCATAATAGATTTGTTTGCCCCCTCCCCAATTAACTATAGATGTATTCCCCCCTCTTGTGCACTATAGATGTATTTGCACCCCCCCCCCCCTGCTGCACTATAGATGTATTTGCCCCCTCCCGATGGTGCACTATAGATGTATTTGCCCCCCTCCCCGGTGCACTATAGATGTATTTGATCCCACTCTGGTGCACTATAGATTTATTTGCCCCGCTCCACGATGAACTATAGAAGTATTTGCCCCACTGGTGCACTATAGATGTATTTGCCCCCCCCCCTGGTGCACTATAGATGTAACTGCCCCCCCCCCCTCTGGTGCACTATAGCTGTATTTGCCCTCCCCCCTCTGGTGCACTATAGATGTTTTTGCCCCCCTCCCCGATGCATGATACATTTGTTTTCTCCCCTATTGCACTATATATGTATTTGCCCCCCTCCCCGGTGCACTATAGATGTATTGGATCCCACTCTGGTGCACTATAAATGTATTTGCCTCCCATGGTGCACTATAGATGTATTTGCCCCCCCCCCATGGTGCACTATATATGTATTTGCCCCCTCCAGGTGCACTATAGTTGTATTTGATCCCTTCTGGTGCACTATAGATGTATTTGCCTCCCCATGGTGCACTATAGATGTATCCCCCCCCCCCCCCCAACTGGTGCAATATAGATGTATTTGCCACATTCTTGCACTATAGATATATTTGCCCCGCTCCACGATGAACTATAGAAGTATTTGCCCCACTGGTGAATTATAGATGTATTTGCCCCCCCCTGGTGCACTAAAGATTTAACTGCCCCCCCTCTGGTGCACTATAGCTGTATTTGCCCTCCCCCCTCTGGTGCACTATAGATGTATTTGCCCCCCTCTCTGGTGCACTATAGATGTATTTGCACCCCCCTGCTGCACTATAGATATATTTGCCCCACGCTTGCACTCTAGATGTATTTGCCCCCCCCATGGTGCACTATATATGTATTTGCCCCCTCCCCGGTGCACTATAGATGTATTTGATCCCCCTCTGGTGCACTATAGATGTATTTGCCCCCCTCTTGCACTATAAATGTATTTACCTCCCCATTGTGAATATAGATGTATTCCCCCCAACTGGTGCAATATAGATGTATTTGCCCCCCTCCCAGATGCACTATAGATGTATTTGCCCCACTGCTGCACTATAGATGTATTTGTCCCCTCGCCGATGCACTATAGATGTATTTGCCCCCCTCCACGATGAACTATTGACGTATTTGCCCCACTGCTGCACTATAGATGTATTTGCCCCCTCCTCGATGCACTATAGATGTATTTTGCCCCCCCTCTTGCACTATATATGTTTTTGCCCCCCTCCACGATGAACTATTGATGCATTTGCCCCACTGGTGCACTATAGATGTATTTGCCCCCCCTCTCCTGCACTATAGCTGTATTTGTCCCCTCCCAATGCACTATAGATATATTTGCCCCACTCACCACACACCATCTTGCACTATATAAGATTTTGCCCCACCTCCCCTCTGCATAATAGATTTGTTTGCCCCCTCTCTTGCACTATAGATGTATTTGCCCCCCTCCCCAATTAACTATAGATGTATTCCCCCCTCTTGTGCACTATAGATGTATTTGATCCCCCTCTGGTGCACTATAGATATATTTGACCCCCTTTTGCATTATAAATGTATTTGCCTCCCCATTGTGCACTATAGATGTATTCCCCCCAACTGGTGCAATATCGATGTATTTGCCCCCCTCCCCGATGCACTATAGATGTATTTGCCCCCCCTCTTGCACTATATATGTTTTTGCCCCCCTACACGATGAACTATAGCTGTATTTGCCCTCCCCCTCTGGTGCACTATAGCTGTATTTTTCCCCTCCCAATGCACTATAGATATATTTGCCCCACTCTCTGATGCACTATAGATGTATTTGTCCCCCTCTTGCACATATATGTTTTTGCCCCCTCCCTGATGCACGATAAATATGTTTTCCCCCCTATTGCACTATAGATGTATTTGTCCCCCTCTCTGGTGCACATATATGTATTTGCCCCCCTCTCTGGTGCATTATAGATGTATTTGTCCCCCTCTTGCACATATATGTATTTGTCCCCTCCCAATGCACTATAGATATATTTGCCCCACCCTCTGATGCACTATAGCTGTATTTGTCCCCCTCTTGCACATATATGTTTTTGCCCACCTCCCCGATGCACTATAAATTTGTTTGCCCCCCTATTGCACTATAGATGTATTTGCCCCCCTCTCTGGTGCATAATAGATGTATTTGGCCACCCTCTGGTGCACTATAGATGTATTTGCCCCCCTCTTGCACTATAGGTGTATTTGCCCCCCCCCCCCCCTCTTGCACTATATATGTTTTTGCCCCACCTCTCCGATGCACTATAGATCTGGTTGCCCCTCTCTTGCACTATACTGTAGATGTATTTGCCCCCCTCTCCAATGGACTATAGATATATTCCCCCCTCTTGTTCACTATAGATGAATTTGCCCCCCTCTCCAATGGACTATAGATATATTCCCCCCTCTTGTGCACTATAGATGTATTTGCCCCCCTCTCCAATGGACTATAGATATATTCCCCCCTCTTGTGCACTATAGATGGATTTGCCCCCCTCTCCAATGGACTATAGATATATTCCCCCCTCTTGTGCACTATAGATGTATTTGCCCCCCTCTCCAATGGACTATAGATATATTCCCCCCTCTTGTGCACTATAGATGTATTTGCCCCTCTCTCCAATGGACTATAGATATATTCCCCCCTCTTGTGCACTATAGATGTATTTGCCCCCCTCTCCAATGGACTATAGATATATTCCCCCCTCTTGTGCACTATAGATGTATTTGCCCCCCTCTCCAATGGACTATAGATATATTCCCCCCCTTGTGCACTATAGATGTATTTGCCCTCCTCTCCAATGGACTATAGATATATTCCCCCCTCTTGTGCACTATAGATGGATTTGCCCCCCTCTCCAATGGACTATAGATATATTCCCCCCTCTTGTGCACTATAGATGTATTTGCACCCCTCTCCAATGGACTATAGATCTATTCCCCCCTCTTGTGCACTATAGATGGATTTGCCCCCCTCTCCAATGGACTATAGATATATTCCCCCCTCTTGTGCACTATAGATGTATTTGCCCCCCTCTCCAATGGACTATAGATCTATTCCCCCCTCTTGTGCACTATAGATGTATTTGCCCCCCTCTCCAATGGACTATAGATATATTCCCCCCTCTTGTGCACTATAGATGTATTTGCCCCCCTCTCCAATGGACTATAGATATATTCCCCCCCTTGTGCACTATAGATGTATTTGCCCTCCTCTCCAATGGACTATAGATATATTCCCCCCTCTTGTGCACTATAGATGGATTTGCCCCCCTCTCCAATGGACTATAGATATATTCCCCCCTCTTGTGCACTATAGATGTATTTGCCCCCCTCTCCAATGGACTATAGATATATTCCCCCCCTTGTGCACTATAGATGTATTTGCCCTCCTCTCCAATGGACTATAGATATATTCCCCCCTCTTGTGCACTATAGATGGATTTGCCCCCCTCTCCAATGGACTATAGATCTATTCCCCCCTCTTGTGCACTATAGATGGATTTGCCCCCCTCTCCAATGGACTATAGATATATTCCCCCCTCTTGTGCACTATAGATGTATTTGCCCCCCTCTCCAATGGACTATAGATCTATTCCCCCCTCTTGTGCACTATAGATGTATTTGCCCCCCTCTCCAATGGACTATAGATATATTCCCCCCTCTTGTGCACTATAGATGTATTTGCCCCCCTCTCCAATGGACTATAGATATATTCCCCCCCTTGTGCACTATAGATGTATTTGCCCTCCTCTCCAATGGACTATAGATATATTCCCCCCTCTTGTGCACTATAGATGGATTTGCCCCCCTCTCCAATGGACTATAGATATATTCCCCCCTCTTGTGCACTATAGATGTATTTGCCCCCCTCTCCAATGGACTATAGATCTATTCCCCCCTCTTGTGCACTATAGATGGATTTGCCCCCCTCTCCAATGGACTATAGATCTATTCCCCCCTCTTGTGCACTATAGATGGATTTGCCCCCCCTCTCCAATGGACTATAGATATATTCCCCCCTCTTGTGCACTATAGATGTATTTGCCCTCCTCTCCAATGGACTATACAGGGAGTGCAGAATTATTAGGCAAGTTGTATTTTTGAGGATTCATTTTATTATTGAACAACAACCATGTTCTCAATGAACCCAAAAAACTCATTAATATCAAAGCTGAATATTTTTGGAAGTTGTTTTTAGTTTTAGCTATTTTAGGGGGATATCTGTGTGTGCAGGTGACTATTACTGTGCATAATTATTAGGCAACTTAACAAAAAACAAATATATACCCATTTCAATTATTTATTTTTACCAGTGAAATCAATATAACATCTCAACATTCACAAATATACATTTCTGACATTCAAAAACAAAACAAAAACAAATCAGTGACCAATATAGCCACCTTTCTTTGCAAGGGCACTCAAAAGCCTGCCATCCATGGATTCTGTCAGTGTTTTGATCTGTTCACCATCAACATTGCGTGCAGCAGCAACCACAGCCTCCCAGACACTGTTCAGAGAGGTGTACTGTTTTCCCTCCTTGTAAATCTCACATTTGATGATGGACCACAGGTTCTCAATGGGGTTCAGATCAGGTGAACAAGGAGGCCATGTCATTAGATTTTCTTCTTTTATACCCTTTCTTGCCAGCCACGCTGTGGAGTACTTGGACGCGTGTGATGGAGCATTGTCCTGCATGAAAATCATGTTTTTCTTGAAGGATGCAGACTTCTTCCTGTACCACTGCTTGAAGAAGGTGTCTTCCAGGAACTGGCAGTAGGACTGGGAGTTGAGCTTGACTCCATCCTCAACCCGAAAAGGCCCCACAAGCTCATCTTTGATGATACCAGCCCAAACCAGTACTCCACCTCCACCTTGCTGGCGTCTGAGTCGGACTGGAGCTCTCTGCCCTTTACCAATCCAGCCACGGGCCCATCCATCTGGCCCATCAAGACTCACTCTCATTTCATCAGTCCATAAAACCTTAGAAAAATCAGTCTTGAGATATTTCTTGGCCCAGTCTTGACGTTTCAGCTTGTGTGTCTTGTTCAGTGGTGGTCGTCTTTCAGCCTTTCTTACCTTGGCCATGTCTCTGAGTATTGCACACCTTGTGCTTTTGGGCACTCCAGTGATGTTGCAGCTCTGAAATATGGCCAAACTGGTGGCAAGTGGCATCGTGGCAGCTGCACGCTTGACTTTTCTCAGTTCATGGGCAGTTATTTTGCGCCTTGGTTTTTCCATGCGCTTCTTGCGACCCTGTTGACTATTTTGAATGAAACGCTTGATTGTTCGATGATCACGCTTCAGAAGCTTTGCAATTTTAAGAGTGCTGCATCCCTCTGCAAGATATCTCACTATTTTTGACTTTTCTGAGCCTGTCAAGTCCTTCTTTTGACCCATTTTGCCAAAGGAAAGGAAGTTGCCTAATAATTATGCACACCTGATATAGGGTGTTGATGTCATTAGACCACACCCCTTCTCATTACAGAGATGCACATCACCTAATATGCTTAATTGGTAGTAGGCTTTCGAGCCTATACAGCTTGGAGTAAGACAACATGCATAAAGAGGATGATGTGGTCAAAATACTCATTTGCCTAATAATTCTGCACTCCCTGTAGATATATTCCCCCCTCTTGTGCACTATAGATGGATTTGCCCCCCTCTCCAATGGACTATAGATATATTCCCCCCTCTTGTGCACTATAGATGGATTTGCCCCCCCTCTCCAATGGACTATAGATATATTCCCCCCTCTTGTGCACTATAGATGTATTTGCCCCCCTCTCCAATGGACTATAGATATATTCCCCCCTCTTGTGCACTATAGATGTATTTGCCCCCCTCTCCAATGGACTATAGATATATTCCCCCCTCTTGTGCACTATAGATGGATTTGCCCCCATCTCCAATGGACTATAGATATATTCCCCCCTCTTGTGCACTATAGATGTATTTGCGCCCTCTCTTGCACTATAGATATATTCCCCCCTCTTGTGCACTATAGATATATTCCCCCCTCTTGTGCACTATAGATATATTCCCCCCTCTTGTGCACTATAGATATATTCCCCCCTCTTGTGCACTATAGATGTATTTGCCCCCAGAAGGAACTCTGGTCTGGGAAACGTAAGTGGTGGTGTTTCACGCAGTGCTGCCCGGCAGAACCAGAAATGACGTCGCCGATAGTTTAGGCGGGCGCAGGAAGGTCTGAAACGCCATGAAGACGCCAGATCTCTCCTTCCGCCCTTCCTGTCCTCCCTGAGGTGATCCGACGGGACTCGATGTCGGGGATTGCTAGCAAGGCATAGTGGGGAAGGAGGCAGGAGTCCACAAAACGAACAAAGGCACTGAGGAAAGAGACGCTGTATGTGGCCCATAATGGAGAGGTGCCAGCCTCCTCAGCCACAGAACACTTTCTAGTGGGTGAGAGACACAGCCAATGTCCAAAGAGGCCAGTACAGCAGGAGCAACAGGACCATGGGAGGGAGAGCTGACCATGAAAGAAGAAGTTTCTATATCTATAAATGGACTTGGTCCTTAATAGCCGACACCTAGAGGGGGAAAATAGCCCCTAGGAGAGGTATTTGGTCTTTATACCCTCCATACAGGACTTGCACCTCCGTTTAATGGATCTACAGTATCCGTGAGTATTGAGCTCCAACTCATTAACTGGATATTACTGCTGTATAACCTACATAATGGGACAAATATAAAAAATCCAAAGAGGAATATATGACTGTTAATATTGGGGCCAGCAGTTATACAGAGAGTGATCCCTGCTGCATTAAGAGATACTGTACTGAGCAAAGTGGACTTCTGGTCTCCCTCGGGGTTAGTCCTTGCTCCCCAGATCATTATTAGCGCCTTTGATGGACTGAATTATCAATTATTATAAATTATCATTTATATTCGCTAATAAAGATAATTGTTTTTTTCCAAGGATCAATTACCAATTGGTCAGAATAAAGGGTCTACAATATGCCTATTAAAAGCAAAACAAAAGATTAAAAAGAGGTACAAAATCCTCCAGCTTTTTTTGGCCCTAGAAAATCAACTACAAAAGGGAATTCATCATATAATGAATACAACGATTAACCAGGTCTCTGACTCGTCTATTCAGGGGCATGATAGTAGCTCTCTAATGCAAGAAGAAGAGGTCCTAACTTGCTAAAAAATTAGAGCGTTAATGTTAGAATTCCAGTTGAAGATCACTGAGATCTTTCAAAGTCAATCTCTAACAACTCCCAATCAATATCTGATATAAACCCGAAAATGTAATTGCTTGAAAACAAATGCGATAAGTTGACCATAATTCCTTATTAAAATATTCCTCTACACTGGAAGATAAAATTGAAGATTTAACGAAGAGGCTTTACAGCCAGGAAGATCGCTCAAGGAAAAAAAATCTTCGCTTAAGGGGAATACAAGAAAACATTCAAGATAATAACCTGAGAGACTTTGTTAGAGGAATGTTTATTAATATAGCCCCAGAAATGGACCCAGAGGATCGTAAAATTGAGAGTATCCATCGAATTCCCCTGCCCAAAAATATGGACAAACTTGTACCAAGAGATGTAATTATAGCTTTCCATCATCTTCCGTTTAAGGAAGCTATAGTTAGAGCAAATTTCTTAGGTTTAGGTTTGGAGCCCCCCTACGGTGGTATTAAGATCTTCTCTGATGTTTCAGCCTTTACTCTACTTAAAAGAAGGGAATTTCTGGATATAACTCAGACTTTGAGACAAAACGAGTTACGCTATAAATGGTCCTTCCCTTATGGAATCTCCATTTATAGAGATCAAGTCTGGGTAAAAATTAAGAACGTAGAAGAGGGGAAAAAATTATTTCAAAAGTGGAATATCAAGTTAGTGGCCGCAAAAGCTGGGAGCTTTAAACCCATTCTAGAGATAAAAAAAACAGAATGGGAACTTGTTAAATAGATACCTTCTTCTGTTTTGAGTCATTTTTTGTTTATTATAACAAAGGTTAACCCGAATTAATCTTTGGTGAATAACATAATGACCGTTAATCCACTGGTTACTAAGTCTGGTAAAAACCCCGGTTTGACTTTCACTTAATAATATTAATATTAAACACATTTCAAATATATCACCTATTCCTTTTTATATTTTCTATTGACGTTATAACAATTTGAGATAAATAGTTGTAAAATTTGTTTGGTCAGTGCACTTGTACCACTCACACCCGGAATTTTCATAGAAAATTTCCATATTTAATAATTTTCACGGGTAAAATAATAATTAAAGTACGTGGGAAAAAGTAAGGGCGAAAAATAAAGTAGACAAATCCTTATTTGTCAATTTTAACACTAGGTCACTAAAAGGTCAGTTACAGGACTTTAGTAGGTCCGGGTTAGTAAAAAGGAAGGAGTAGTAAATAACTTTCAACTTTCACACGTAGGTCTCCAGGGTTAATTTGAAGGACTTAGTGATGACCAGTTACCGTCATACCTGGGATATCCCCACAGCCCAACAAACCTGAAATAACGACATGACACCAATCTGGGTATAAAAACTGGCCACAGCTTCTTTATTAGACTTAACAGGTAAACCAAAACCAAATTTTAATTAACCAATATACCAACTAGTGCTTGCCCGCCCTACTTAGCCTAATACCCCTCAGGGGACCCCGTGCCCCTAGAGGCTCCTCCTCCTTCACCTACGTAGGAGGGCAAGCACTACCGCCCCCTGCTGTGACATATAAAACACGTACCATATATCTTACAAAACTTTTATGCATATTTTTTTTTTTTGAATAACATTCCAAGATAGCGAAACAAGAGGGAGGGAGGGTGGGAACTAACCTACAGCTCCAGCTTAGGCTCAATGTGTGCTCACTGCCACACACATCTCTTTAAGAAACTTCTGCTGAAACCCCTCCTCTCTCCCCTCTCTACCAATCAGAAACCACTCCTATCCTTTGCTTCCTTCTCTGGTCACCACCCACTCCCCTTCCACTTTGCTCTGCCGTGGGCTCATAACTAATGGATATAGTAACTGTTCTTAGTGCTAATGGTGGGTCAATTGTATATTTTAAAGTTAACTTTGATTATATTCCAGTATGTGAATTTGGGATTGTAGCCAAAGACAAAAGAAAAAAAAAAAAAAAAAAGAAGGAAAAATAGGTTATGGTGTAACAGTAGAAAGGAGGGAGGGAGGAAAGAAGCCTGAGCTTTAATTTGCGGGGCAAAAGTTTGAAAATGATATTTGGTAGATAATATGAGAGATACACAAATGTATGCGTTTCGACCAAGAAGACGGAGTTCTTCCTGGCATTTCTAAACATCGGTTTTTCATCTTTTTTTTTTTGTTGTTGTTCTTTTTATATGTGTATATTTATGTTTTTTTTAGTTTTTTTATGTTTTTTCTTCTTATGCTTCTTCTTTTTTTTAATCTTTGTAACGGATCTACTGGCACCCCGACCGGGTACCTCCGTTGATAGACGCGTCCTAGTTTGCGCCGAGGCCCACAAGCACCGCACCGGACACCAAAACCACTACAGACTCCAAGGATAGTACATCAGGAACAAGCATTTAGTAGTTACAGCTCAAGGGAGTATGCAAAAAGCATAGCAATCCCCAGTATGATAGCGATCCCCTCAAATAACGAGACAAGGCTACGTTTTGAAGGGTCAAGTAGAACTAACTTTTAATGACAGGGAATCTCCTTTTATGCAATGGTGCCCTCTGAAGGGCTACACCCACATAATTATCACAACAGCCAATTATATACATGGTTCAACCCCCACGTCTCCTCCCCTCAGATAACAGGTAACACAATTAAAACAGACACAATTTTAACCACATTCTGGATGTACCCCAAATACAGGGGGTACACCTTTAAGTCCCGCACCATTCAATATCTCTCACCCAGGGGAACAACATATACAAAAATGGCATGAATCAGACCAGGGGTTCAAAAGTTAGTAAAAGTATGTTTTTACACATAACACACAGACATTGCACATATCCCCCATACAATACACATATAGGACAATAGGTGAGTCACACCTCCCTGGCAACTTGGATACAATCAGACATTAATTAGATCATTCTTCTTTGTTCTTATCAGAGAATGAAAACACTTTGGAAAATGCAAGGATCCTTTACAACTTTCTTATCTCTTGAATCTCTGTAACAGGATTATCTATTAGCCTAGGTCTGCAAAAGTCTGGCTAATATTCTGAGCCAATATATTCTGTAGAACATCAACCAACATACATATAGTAGGATCATATTTTAACCATAATAATCACAAAACAGTTTAAAACAGTGATGGGTTCCGCTACACACCTCCCCCGTGACCATAAGCCGGCATACACGGTCTGATCCCAACGGATCGGCCTGGGGATGTCCGGACAAAAGTATTTGTTGGTCAATTCTCTAGTTTGACAACCCATCAGCATTACTGCAATTCACATTTACTCACATTTCCCATATCCCCAGATAGCTGGGATCTGAGCGCACAAAACCACCGAATAGCGCTCAGATCCTCTTCACACAGTTCAATTGCCATGTAGCTAAAGTCTTTCCCATAGTCTTTCATTATATGAATGGGCTTCATGGCACAGTTATCTGGGGTATCATGGTTCACACAGGGCAAGTACAGAATGACCCCCCTGTATGTAAAGGGCCAGAATGAGTGACTTACACTCTGGTATGGCCGAACACTGGTTCCAAAGGGCAATATGTACCAGGGCCATAGTCGCAGGGCAGGAGGCTAGCAAACAGTCCTCTCCAAGCCAAAGTGGCGAAGGGCACTTCATCACACATCTCTCCTTTGGGGGGAAGTCTAACCAGGTACCTGGATATTTTGCTGTGGTGATGGGGCAACACGCTGAGGGGACTTGAGGGGCAGAGGCCAGCGGCACTCTGCCCTGATGCCAGCTCTTCTGCTGGTATAACCTGCAGGACATCCTGCTCTGTACAAGGGACAAAGGGAGGGCAGAGGCCGACTGCACTCTGCCCCGCTGTCAGCTCTTCTGCTGGGGTACTTGGGACATATTCCGGCTCAGTAGCCAGGGAAACGTGGGGGTCAGTGGGGGTTAACATTTCCTCTGTTAACCCTGGGGCCACATTAGAAGTTAGCTGGGGAGGGGAATTTGTACTTACCCCCTCCTCCGGTTGTCCCAGTGACGGTAGTTGGGGATCTGGACAAGCTGTGGGCGCAGAGACCACGGTCCCATCTGCGCTGTCTGGGAGATTGGTGTCTCCCCTGGTTAGGGTAAACTGTCGCTGGGGGGGAAGGACGACACCTTCTGCCCCCTGTGTTTCACACTGCCGCTGGGGGGGAAGGATGACACCTTTGGCCCCCTGGGGTACCCACTGCCGCTGTGGAGGAAGGTCGACACCTTCTGCTCCCTGGGGTACACACTGCCGCTTGGGGGGAAGGACGACACCTTCTGCCCCCTGGGGTTCACACTGCCACTGAGGGGGAAGGACGACACCTTCTGCACCCTGGGGTTCACACTGCCGCTGGGGGGAAAGGACGACACCTTCTGCCCCCTGGGGTTCACACTGCCGCTGGGAAGGAAGGACGACACCTTCTGCCCCCTGGGGTTCACACTGCCGCTGGGGGGGAAGGACGACACCTTCTGCCCCCTGGGGTTCACACTGCTGCTGAGGGGGAAGGACGACACCTTCTGCCCCCTGGGGTTCACACTGCCGCTGGGGAGGAAGGATGGCCCCTTCTGCTCCCTGGGGTACACACTGCCGCTGGGGGGGAAGGACGACACCTTCGGCCCCCTGGGGTACACACTGTCGCTGGGGAGGAAGGACGACACCTTCAGCTCCCTGGGGTACACACTGCCGCTGGGGAGGAAGGACGACACCTTCGGCCCCCTGGGGTACACACTGCTGCTGGGGAGGAAGGACGACACCTTCAGCTCCCTGGGGTACACACTGCCGCTGGGGAGGAAGGACGACACCTTCGGCTCCCCTGGGGAACACACTGCCGCTGGGGAGGAAGGACGACACCTTCAGCTCCCTGGGGTACACACTGCCGCTGGGGAGGAAGGACGACACCTTCGGCCCCCTGGGGTACACACTGCTGCTGGGGAGGAAGGACGACACCTTCAGCTCCCTGGGGTACACACTGCTGCTGGGAGGGAAGGATGACACCTTTGGCCCCCTGAGGTACACACTGCCGCTGGGGAGGAAGGACGACACCTTCGGCTCCCTGGGGAACACACTGCCGCTGGGGAGGAAGGACAACACCTTCGGCTCCCTGGGGTACACACTGGCGCTGGGGGGGAAGGACGACACCTTCGGCCCACTGGGGTACACACTGCTGCTGGGGAGGAAGGACGACACCTTCAGCTCCCTGGGGTACACACTGTCGCTGGGGAGGGGAATTAGTTGGAGTATTCCACGTGGAGCGGTTTCTGTTTCTGGGACAGTCTCTCTGCATGTGACCCTGCTGGTTACCCGTGTGGCACCTGATGTACCGTGCAGGCGTTTGGTAGTTCCCACCACCCGGACGCAGTGCTGTGGGGGGGGTTAATGGTGGGAGGTGGGTTAGCAGCTCCCAAGATGGACCGCTCCCGTGCCCGCTGCTTTTCCATTATGAATTTGTGGACATCTGTCATTAACCATTCCAAGGTTTTCATGGGAAGCGTACCTGGGAAAAAGGCCAGTCTGCTTTGGAGTTCTCTTCCAAACTCATTCTGTGGGGTAATACGAGGTACTGTAACCATGAGTTCCTTTCTGTCTGCATCCCTGTAGTCCGCGGCCGCCTCCTCCTCCTCATGATGGAACGCTGTCTGAAAACTAGCCGGTTCCATCCTGCTGTAGCCAGGGGCGCTGTACGGATATTAGCGTTGCCCTCAATTTGTAACTCCAAACGTTACCGGTGTCTCCGTGCTGCTTTTCCTCTTACTAGGAAGCCATCCCACCACTGCCAGCCAATGTAACGGATCTACTGGCACCCCGACCGGGTACCTCCGTTGATAGACGCGTCCTAGTTTGCGCCGAGGCCTACAAGCACCGCACCGGACACCAAAACCACCACAGACTCCAAGGATAGTACATCAGGAACAAGCATTCAGTAGTTACAGCTCAAGGGAGTATGCAAAAAGCATAGCAATCCCCAGTATGATATAGCGATCCCCTCAAATAAGGAGACAAGGCTACGTTTTGAAGGGTCAAGTAGAACTAACTTTTAATGACAGGGAATCTCCTTTTATGCAATGGTGCCCTCTGAAGGGCTACACCCACATAATTATCACAACAGCCAATTATATACATGGTTCAACCCCCACGTCTCCTCCCCTCAGATAACAGGTAACACAATTAAAAGAGACACAATTTTAACCACATTCTGGATGTACCCCAAATACAGGGGGTACACCTTTAAGTCCCGCACCATTCAATATCTCTCACCCAGGGGAACAACATATACAAAAATGGCATGAATCAGACCAGGGGTTCAAAAGTTAGTAAAAGTATGTTTTTACACATTACACACAGACATTGCACATATCCCCCATACAATACACATATAGGACAATAGGTGAGTCACACCTCCCTGGCAACTTGGATACAATCAGACATTAATTAGATCATTCTTCTTTGTTCTTATTGGAGAATGAAAACACTTTGGAAAATGCAAGGATCCTTTACAACTTTCTTATCTCTTGAATCTCTGTAACAGGATTATCTATTAGCCTAGGTCTGCAAAAGTCTGGCTAATATTCTGAGCCAATATATTCTGTAGAACATCAACCAACATACATATAGTAGGATCATATTTTAACCATAATAATCATAAAACAGTTTAAAACAGTGATGGGTTCCGCTACAATCTTTATTATTTATGGAGGTCCCTTTTGTGCGGCATACTTATCTGTAAAATGAGAACGTGTCTATTATATAAATATACACAAAACTTGTTCCCTGGATAAATCAATTAAGGTAACAGTAATAAGAGTATTAGAGTGGAGAGCTTTTATAAATCAACTTTCCTTAAAAATCTATCTCTTTTGGCAAAGGGGCTGGTCCCTATATCTGTTTATTTTTTCTTTCCTTTAAGTGGGTTTGAGAATTATTTCCCATAATGTTAACGGCCTAAACTCTCCAACAAAAAGGAAAGTAGCCTTTACGGAATATATGAAACTCGATGCTGATATAATCTGCTGTCAGGAGACACATATAAAGAAGGGACTTACTCGCTATACAAATAACAGGAATTTTCCCATAAGAGTTGACTCTACTTTTAGCAGTAAATCCAGAGGTGTCTCCATCTTTTTTGGGAAAAATCTTAGTATCAGTGAACAATACTCAGATATTGACGAATTTGGAAGATACATTATTTGGCAAGGTTTTGTCAATGAAAATCTATTTACCCTTGTTAATTTGTATGCTCCAAATGTCAATCAATTGGCTTTTGTAAAAAAAAATCTTGGTGGAGGTTAATAAAATAAAGAGAGGTTCTCTCCTGCTGTGCGGGGATTATAATATGACCATGGATAATAACATAGACAGATTGAGTACCCATTCTTCTAAAACTGAGGTAAAAAATGCAAGGTTGTCCATTAATTTCACAGACATCATTTCTAAAGCAGATCTATTAGACTCTTGGAGAACTCTACACCCCCAGGAAAATAAATTCACTTTTTTTTCCGGCAGATTTAATTCTTATTCAAGAATTGATTATGTGATGTCTGATATAAACACTCTAAGATTACTGGACAAAATAGATATTCACATCACCCCTTGGGCTGACCACTCTCTGCATTATATTATGATTAAAGAAGGCAATAATAATCAAAAGAGGAACTATAAAAGCTGGAGACTGGATTCATACATATTTAAAGATCTAGAGTTGATAAAAACGTTGAAAAAAGAAATACAATTGTTCTTTCGTATTAATAGTGATTCAGAAACCTCTAAGGCCACTTTGTGGTGTACTTTTAAAGCCTACATCAGGGGTCTGCTAATATCCTATACCGCTAAAGTTAAAAGGAATCGGGGGATCCCCCTTAGACAGTTGTATATAGACCTTGAAAAAGAACATTTAATAAATCAACAACAGCCTAATAATATTAATAGCATAAAAAAAAATCAAGGAATTAAATAAACAAATTAATATTATTTTACAAAAATGTGCTGACCGTCAGTTATGGAGATATCAACAAACATATTTCTTCCAAGGACATAAAGCAGGCAAATTATTGGCTAGCAAACTTCGTAGAGAACGGCAGCAAAATAAAATTTTAAAAATCAGAGACCCGAAGGGTAAATTGATTTTGCATCCCGATGAAATAGCACAGACTTTTATGAGATATTTTATGAAATTGTACAACCTAGGCGAGGACCCCAATTTTCATGTCCCAGAGCAAAATGAAATAAAAAGTTTTCTGGATAGAATTGCCTTCTCAAAAATTTCAGAAAGTGATCAGCGGCTCCTGAACGGAGCAGTTACTGTCGAGGAGATAGAGGATACTAATAAGAATTCTAAAAATAAGGCCCCAGGAGTGGATGGCTTTGATCAAATCTTTTACAATTTATTCTTACCCACTTTTAAGGAACATTTATGTAATCTCTTCAATGAGATAAAAGATACAGGAGAAACCCTTCCCGAACTATTAGAAACAAAAATCATAAATATATTAAAACAAGGTAAAAACCCAGAAATATGCGAGAATTATAGACCAATCTCTTTGATAAACCTGGATATTAAAATCTACTCCAAGGTGTTAGCAAATAGATTAAAAAAAATAATACCTAAGTTGATTCACCTTGACCAAACAGGGTTTGTGAGTGGTCGTCAAACCTCAGATAACACGAGACGTCTGATTGATACGTTGACCTTTATCAGGAGGAAAGGGACTCCCAGTTTGACCTTATCGATAGATGCCGAAAAAGAATTCGACAGGGTCAACTAGGATTTCCTTATTGCCACCCTTCAGAAATTTGGTTTGGGGGATTTTGCAACTAGATCTATAAAGGCCTTATACTCCTACCCCACAGCTTATATAGCAGGTCCTGAGGCAGATTCAGAGAAGTTTAAGATCAGTAATGGATCCAAGGTTGCCCTCTATCTCCTCTACTGTTCGCTCTGTTTTTGGAGCCACTGGCAATACTTTTACGAGAATCAACTGAGGTGGAAGGGATTAAGATAAACAAGTTGGACTTGAAATTCATGGCATTTGCCGATAATATTGTCCTGACCTTAAGTAATCCCGAGAAATCCTGTAGATATGCTTACGACATAATGAGAAAGTATAGTAGGGTTTCTTACTTTAAGGTTAATCTTAATAAGACCGATACTCTTATGTGGGGGATCGGTTTGGAATCATTAAGGAGAATGAAATAAATATATCCTTTCAATTGGAAATCAAGAGGCTTAGTCCACTTAGGAGTAAGTCTTACCTTCCAAATTAGTGAAATTCTAAAAACTAGTTTAGTTGAGAAAATGAAAATAATAAGACCCCTGCTGTATGAGTGGCATTTGCTAAAATGACCCCTACTGGAGAGAATTACAGCCGTTAATATGACTATTATTCCTAAATTAACCTATCTCTTCAGATGTATCCCGGGTAAAATAAACAAGAAATTTTTACTAATTATTCAGAAGGATTTAGATCACTTTATATTTAATGGTAAGAAATCTAGATTATTGAAAAGTACCATTTACGCCAAGTTTGAAAAGGGGGGTTTGGCCTATCCATCATTAATGGATATTCAATCTAATATATTACTTTCTCATGCACTAAGATGGTCCACCTCCAGCGATAAACCAATTTGGTTTTATATAGAAGAAACCTTACTTGGTACGAATCCGTTAGCCACATTATTGTGGCTTCCCAGCTTCGACCCACGGGTATTTGAGAATGTTTCCCCTGTTATAAGGTCAGTTATTAAATTCTGGTATGAAAACATCTATAAAATGTCCCTGGCCGATAAACCTTCGCTGGCCGCTCCAATTGAAATACTCTCCATAGTGGCAGATTTTCCATTTACTCAGGTATTTAAGTCACAGGGATTTAAATTTATCTTGGATCTATATGTCGAAGGGGAATTAATAGACAGGTCTACATGCTCAAATAAAATACAGTGGATACACCTTAGCTCCCTAAAAAAGTGCATGGATGCACTGGGATACAGAGACAAGGGCGTGACCCAATGTAAGATAATGGAAGTGTTAGCTATAAAAGGAGACATGAATCATATTATATCCAAATGTTCTTCAGTTAGGATGAGCGTTCTCCCGTTTGTCAAGTCCAAGGGGATTGTACATTGGGAAAGAGATTCCAATTTGATATTTGATACAATTACTTGGCTTAACTCGTTTAAGGTGGTTAAAAAATCAGCGATAAATGCTGTTTATACATAAAAAAAAAAAAAAATCATCCATAGATGGTACTATTCTCCGATTCTATTGAATAGATTCTATCCACTCTCAGATAATCTCTGCTGGAAGCAATGCGGTCAGGTCGGTACATCATACCATCTCTGGTGGGAATGTCCCCATATGAGAAAATTCTGGGAAAGGATATGTTTAGAATTATCTATAGTGGGGGGCACATTATTGCCTTGTGTTCCCCAAACAGTAATTTTACATATTAATATGGATACCCTCGGGTCGAAAGTAAAATATCTTTATACACATATTCTATTGATTGCTAAACGCCTTATAGTAAAATATTGGAAAACATCTACTATTCCATCTTGGTATGAAGTAAAATACTCGGTTGATATTAGCAGAGAAATAATGAGGGGGAATACTGATTTAATCCCTAAAAAAAACATAGTAGCATTAAACTGGCACCTATGGGACCAATATATTATTAGTTCGACTTAAAAGATAAAGATTTATTTATTTTTCCTTTTTTTTTTTCTTTTTTTCCTTTTTATTGTTGTATTTAATTGTTTGTGGAATATTCTTGGCATCTTGTTCTTAAAATAATTCAGCAATTTTATTAAGTTGTTAAGATGCGATTTACTTTGTAAATTTTTGTCCTTTTATTTTTTCTACTTTTTGTCATGTTTGTCTGAAAACAAATAAAAATTTAGTAAAAAAAAAAAAAAAAAAAAAGAAGATACAAGGAGGAGAGGAGGGGGAAAGAAGACACAAGCGAGGGAGAGGAGGGGGAAAGAAGGCACAAGAGAGGGGGAAAATAGACACAATGGAAGGAGAGAAGGGGGAAAGGAGACACAAGGGAGGGAAAGGAGGGGAGAAAAGACACACAAGGGAGAGAGAGGAGGGAAAAGAAGACACAAGGGAGGGAGAGGAGGGGGAGAGAAGACACAAGAGAGGGAAAGGAGGGGAAAAAGAAGACACAAGGGAGGGAGAGGAGGGGGAAAGAAGACACAAGGGAGAGGAGGGGAAAAGAAGACACAAGGGAGGGAGAGGAGGGGGAAATAGGACACAAGGGAGGTAGAGGAGGGGCAAAGAACACAAGGGAGGGAGAGGAGGGGGAAAAGAGACACAAGGGTAGGAGAGAAGGGGAAAAGGAGACACAAGGGAGGAAGAGGAGAGGGGGAAAGAAACAAAAGGGAGAGAAGGGGGAAAGAAGATACAAGAAGAGGAGGGGTGTAGAGGAGGGGGAGAAGACAAGGGAGATAGAGAGGGGGAAGGAAGACACAAGGAAGGAAGAGGAGGGGGAAAGAAGAAACAAGGGAGGGAGAGGAGGGTAAGAAATAACAAGGGAAGGAGAGGAGGGGTAAAGAAGACACAAGCGAGGGAGAGGAGGGGGAAAGAAGACACAAGTAGGGAGAGGAGGGGGAAAGAAGGCACAAGAGAGGGGGAAAATAGACACAATGGAACGAGAGAAGGGGGAAAGGAGACACAAGGGAGGGAGAGGAGAACAGACACACAAGGGAGAGAGAGGAGGGAAAAGAAGACACAAGGGAGGGAGAGGAGGGGGAGAGAAGACACAAGGAAGGGAAAGGAGGGGAAAAAGAAGACACAAGGGAGGGAGAGGAGAGGAAAGAAGATACAAGAGAGGGAGAGAAGGTGGAAAGGAGATACATGTATGTTCCGGACAAGGTGATGAACCAGTGGGGACCGGTATGGTCCTCTCTGCACCACCCATCAGACAGTAGGGACATCCATCACTACGGAGCACAACATGTATGTTCTGGACAAGGTGATGAACCAGTGGGTCTGGTATGGTACTCTCTGCACCATCCATCAGACAGTAGGGACTTCCATCACTACACAGCACAACATGTATGTTCTGGACAAGATGATGAACCAGTGGGGACCGGTATGGTCCTCTCTGCACCACCCATCAGACAGTAGGGACATCCATCACTACAGAGCACAACATGTATGTTCTGGACAAAGTGATGAACCAGTGGGTCCGGTATGGTCCTCTCTGCACCACCCATCAGACAGTAGGGACTTCCATCACTACAGAGCACAACATGTATGTTCTGGACAAGGTGATGAACCAGTGGGTCCGGTATGGTCCTCTCTGCACCACCCATCAGACAGTAGGGACATCCATCACTACAGAGCACAACACGTATGTTCTGGACAAGGTGATGAACCAATGGGGACCGGTATGGTCCTCTCTGCACCACCCATCAGACAGTAGGGACATCCATCACTACACGGCACAACATGTATGTTCTGGACAAGGTGATGAACCAGTGGGGTCCGGTATGGTCCTCTCTGCACCACCCATCAGACAGTAGGGACATCCATCACTGCAGAGCACAACATGTATGTTCTGGACAAGGTGATGAACCAGTGGGTCCGGTATGGTCCTCTCTGCACCACCCATCAGACAGTAGGAACATCCATCACTACAGAGCACAACACGTATGTTCTGGACAAGGTGATGAATCAGTGGGGACCGGTATGGTCCTCTCTGCACCACCCATCAGACAGTAGGGACATCCATCACTGCAGAGCACAACATGTATGTTCTGGACAAGGTGATGAACCAATGGGGACCGGTATGGTCCTCTCTGCACCACCCATCAGACACTAGGGACTTCCATCACTACAGAGCACAACACGTATGTTCTGGACAAGATGATGAACCAATGGGGACCGGTATGGACCTCTCTGCACCACCCATCAGACAGTAGGGACATCCATCAATACAGAGCACAACACGTATGTTCTGGACAAGGTGATGAACCAATGGGGACCGGTATGGTCCTCTCTGCACCACCCATCAGACAGTAGGGACTTCCATCACTACAGAGCACAACACGTATGTTCTGGACAAGGTGATGAACCAATGGGGACCGGTATGGTCCTCTCTGCACCACCCATCAGACAGTAGGGACTTCCATCACTACACAGCACAACATGTATGTTCTGGACAAGATGATGAACCAGTGGGGACCGGTATGGTCCTCTCTGCACCACCCATCAGACAGTAGGGACTTCCATCACTACAGAGCACAACATGTATGTTCTGGACAAAGTGATGAACCAGTGGGTCCGGTATGGTCCTCTCTACACCACCCATCAGACAGTAGGGACTTCCATCACTACAGAGCACAACATGTATGTTCTGGACAAAGTGATGAACCAGTGGGTCCGGTATGGTCCTCTCTGCACCACCCATCAGACAGTAGGGACTTCTATCACTACAGAGCATAACATGTATGTTCTGGACAAGATGATGAACCAATGGGGACCGGTATGGTCCTCTCTGCACCATCCATCAGACAGTAGGGACATCCATCACTACAGAGCACAACATGTATGTTCTGGACAAGGTGATGAACCAGTGGGGACCGGTATGGTCCTCTCTGCACCATCCATCAGAAAGTAGGGACATCCATCACTACAGAGCACAACATGTATGTTCTGGACAAGATGATGTACCAGTGGGGTCCGGTATGGTCCTCTCTGCACCACCCATCAGACAGTAGGGACATCCATCACTACAGAACACAACATGTATGTTCTGGACAAGGTGATGAACCAGTGGGTCTGGTATGGTACTCTCTGCACCACCCATCAGACAGTAGGGACATCCATCACTGCAGAGCACAACATGTATGTTCTGGACAAGGTGATGAACCAATGGGGACCGGTATGGTCCTATCTACACCACCCATCAGACAGTAGGGACATCCATGACTACAGAGCACAACATGTATGTTCTGGACAAGGTGATGAACCAATGGGGACCGGTATGGTCCTCTCTACACCACCCATCAGACAGTAGGAACATCGATCACTACAGAGCACAACATGTATGTTCTGGACAAGGTGATGAACCAATGGGGTCCGGTATGGCCCTCTCTGCACCATCCATCAGACAGTAGGGACATCCATCACTACAGAGCACAACACGTATGTTCTGGACAAGATGATGAACCAATGGGGTCCGGTACGGTCCTCTCTGCCCCACCCATCAGACAGTAGGGACATCCATCACTACACGGCACAACATGTATGTTTTGGACAAGATGATGAACCAATGGGGTCCGGTATGGTCCTCTCTGCACCATCCATCAGACAGTAGGGACTTCCATCACTACAGAGCACAACATGTATGTTCTGGACAAGGTGATGTACCAGTGGGGTCCGGTATGGTCCTCTCTGCACCACCCATCAGACAGTAGGGACATCCATCACTACAGAACACAACATGTATGTTCTGGACAAGGTGATGAACCAGTGGGTCCGGTATGGTCCTCTCTTCACCACCCATTAGACAGTAGGGACATCCATCACTAAAGAGCACAACATGTATGTTCTGGACAAGGTGATGAACCAGTGGGTCTGGTATGGTACTCTCTGCACCACCCATCAGACAGTAGGGACATCCATCACTGCAGAGCACAACATGTATGTTCTGGACAAGGTGATGAACCAATGGGGACCGGTATGGTCCTATCTACACCACCCATCAGACAGTAGGGACATCCATGACTACAGAGCACAACATGTATGTTCTGGACAAGGTGATGAACCAATGGGGACCGGTATGGTCCTCTCTACACCACCCATCAGACAGTAGGAACATCCATGACTATAGAGCACAACGTGTATGTTGTGGACAAGGTGATGAACCAATGGGGACCGGTATGGTCCTCTCTGCACCACCCATCAGACAGTAGGGACATCCATCACTACAGAGCACAACATGTATGTTCTGGACAAGGTGATGAACCAATGGGGTCCGGTATGGCCCTCTCTGCACCATCCATCAGACAGTAGGGACATCCATCACTACAGAGCACAACACGTATGTTCTGGACAAGATGATGAACCAATGGGGTCCGGTACGGTCCTCTCTGCCCCACCCATCAGACAGTAGGGACATCCATCACTACACGGCACAACATGTATGTTTTAGACAAGATGATGAACCAATGGGGTCCGGTATGGTCCTCTCTGCACCATCCATCAGACAGTAGGGACTTCCATCACTACAGAGCACAACATGTATGTTCTGGACAAGGTGATGAACCAATGGGGTCCGGTATGGTCCTCTCTGCACCACCCATCAGACAGTAGGGACTTCCATCACTACAGAGCACCACATGTATGTTCTGGACAAGGTGATGAACCAATGGGGTCCGGTATGGTCCTCTCTGCACCATCCATCAGACAGTAGGGACATCCATCACTACAGAGCACAACATGTATGTTCTGGACAAGGTGATGAACCAATCGGTCCGGTATGGTCCTCTCTGCACCACCCATCAGACAGTAGGGACATCCATCACTACAGAGCAAAACATGTATGTTCTGGACAAGGTGATGAACCAATGGGTCCGGTATGGTCCTCTCTGCACCACCCATCAGACAGTAGGGACATCCATCACTACAGAGCAAAACATGTATGTTCTGGACAAGGTGATGAACCAATGGGTCCGGTATGGTCCTCTCTGCACCACCCATCAGACAGTAGAGACATCCATCACTACAGAGCACAACATGTATGTTCTGGACAAGGTGATGAACCAGTGGGTCTGGTATGGTACTCTCTGCACCACCCATCAGACAGTAGGGACATCCATCACTGCAGAGCACAACATGTATGTTCTGGATAAGGTGATGAACCAATGGGGACCGGTATGGTCCTATCTACACCACCCATCAGACAGTAGGGACATCCATGACTACAGAGCACAACATGTATGTTCTGGACAAGGTGATGAACCAATGGGGACCGGTATGGTCCTCTCTACACCACCCATCAGACAGTAGGAACATCCATGACTATAGAGCACAACATGTATGTTGTGGACAAGGTGATGAACAAATGGGGACCGGTATGGTCCTCTCTGCACCACCCATCAGACAGTAGGGACATCCATAACTACAGAACACAACATGTATGTTCTGGACAAGGTGATGAACCAGTGGGACCGGTATGGTCCTCTCTCCAAGACCCATCAGACAGTAGGGACATCCATCACTACAGAGCAAAACATGTATGTTCTGGACAAGGTGATGAACCAATGGGACCGGTATGGTCCTCTCTGCACCACCCATCAGACAGTAGGGACATCCATCACTACACGGCACAACATGTATGTTCTGGACAAGGTGATGAACCAGTGGGTCCGGTATGGTCCTCTCTGCACCACCCATCAGACAGTAGGGACATCCATCACTACAGAGCACAACATGTATGTTCTGGACAAGGTGATGAACCAATCGGTCCGGTATGGTCCTCTCTGCACCACCCATCAGACAGTAGGGACATCCATCACTACAGAGCAAAACATGTATGTTCTGGACAAGGTGATGAACCAATGGGTCCGGTATGGTCCTCTCTGCACCACCCATCAGACAGTAGGGACATCCATCACTACAGAGCAAAACATGTATGTTCTGGACAAGGTGATGAACCAATGGGTCCGGTATGGTCCTCTCTGCACCACCCATCAGACAGTAGGGACATCCATCACTACAGAGCACAACATGTATGTTCTGGACAAGGTGATGAACCAGTGGGTCTGGTATGATACTCTCTGCACCACCCATCAGACAGTAGGGACATCCATCACTGCAGAGCACAACATGTATGTTCTGGACAAGGTGATGAACCAGTGGGGACCGGTATGGTCCTCTCTGCACCACCCATCAGACAGTAGGGACATCCATCACTACACGGCACAACATGTATGTTCTGGACAAGGTGATGAACCAGTGGGGTCCGGTATGGTCCTCTCTCCACCACCCATCAGACAGTAGGGACATCCATCACTACAGAGCAAAACATGTATGTTCTGGACAAGGTGATGAACCAATGGGTCCGGTATGGTCCTCTCTGCACCATCCATCAGACAGTAGGGACATCCATAACTACAGAACACAACATGTATGTTCTGGACAAGGTGATGAACCAGTGGGACCGGTATGGTCCTCTCTCCAAGACCCATCAGACAGTAGGGACATCCATCACTACAGAGCAAAACATGTATGTTCTGGACAAGGTGATGAACCAATGGGACCGGTATGGTCCTCTCTGCACCACCCATCAGACAGTAGGGACATCCATCACTACACGGCACAACATGTATGTTCTGGACAAGGTGATGAACCAGTGGGTCCGGTATGGTCCTCTCTGCACCACCCATCAGACAGAGCAAAACATGTATGTTCTGGACAAGGTGATGAACCAATGGGACCGGTATGGTCCTCTCTGCACCACCCATCAGACAGTAGGGACATCCATCACTACACGGCACAACATGTATGTTCTGGACAAGGTGATGAACCAGTGGGTCCGGTATGGTCCTCTCTGCACCACCCATCAGACAGTAGGGACATCCATCACTGCAGAGCACAACATGTATGTTCTGGACAAGGCGATGAAACAATGGGACCGGTATGGTCCTCTCTGCCCCACCCATCAGACAGTAGGGACATCCATCACTACAGAGCACAACACGTATGTTCTGGACAAGGTGATGAACCAATGGGGACCGGTATGGTCCTCTCTGCACCACCCATCAGACAGTAGGGACATCCATCACTGCAGAGCAAAACATGTATGTTCTGGACAAGGTGATGAACCAATGGGACCGGTATGGTCCTCTCTGCACCACCCATCAGACAGTAGGGACATCCATCACTACACGGCACAACATGTATGTTCTGGACAAGGTGATGAACCAGTGGGTCCGGTATGGTCCTCTCTGCACCACCCATCAGACAGTAGGGACATCCATCACTGCAGAGCACAACATGTATGTTCTGGACAAGGCGATGAAACAATGGGACCGGTATGGTCCTCTCTGCCCCACCCATCAGACAGTAGGGACTTCCATCACTACAGAGCACAACATGTATGTTCTGGACAAGGTGATGAAACAATGGGACCGGTATGGTCCTCTCTGCACCACCCATCAGACAGTAGGGACTTCCATCACTACAGAGCACAACATGTATGTTCTGGACAAGGTGATGAACCAATGGGGACCGGTATGGTCCTCTCTGCACCACCCATCAGACAGTAGGGACTTCCATCACTACAGAGCACAACACGTATGTTCTGGACAAGATGATGAACCAATGGGGACCGGTATGGACCTCTCTGCACCACCCATCAGACAGTAGGGACATCCATCACTACAGAGCACAACACGTATGTTCTGGACAAGGTGATGAACCAATGGGGACCGGTATGGTCCTCTCTGCACCACCCATCAGACAGTAGGGACTTCCATCACTACAGAGCACAACATGTATGTTTTGGACAAGATGATGAACCAATGGGGACCGGTATGGACCTCTCTGCACCACCCATCAGACAGTAGGGACATCCATTACTACAGAGCACAACACGTATGTTCTGGACAAGGTGATGAACCAATGGGGACCGGTATGGACCTCTCTGCACCACCCATCAGACAGTAGGGACATCCATCACTACAGAGCACAACACGTATGTTCTGGACAAGGTGATGAACCAATAGGGACCGGTATGGTCCTCTCTGCACCACCCATCAGACAGTAGGGACTTCCATCACTACAGAGCACAACATGTATGTTCTGGACAAGGTGATGAACCAATGGGGTCCGGTATGGTCCTCTCTGCACCACCCATCAGACAGTAGGGACTTCCATCACTACAGAGCACAACACGTATGTTCTGGACAAGATGATGAACCAATGGGGACCGGTATGGTCCTCTCTGCACCACCCATCAGACAGTAGGTACTTCCAGCACTACACAGCACAACATGTATGTTCTGGACAAGATGATGAACCATTGGGTCCGGTATGGTCATCTCTGCACCACCCATCAGACAGTAGGGACTTCCATCACTACAGAGCACAACATGTATGTTCTGGACAAAGTGATGAACCAGTGGGTCCGGTATGGTCCTCTCTGCACCATCCATCAGACAGTAGGGACATCCATCACTACAGAGCACAACACGTATGTTCTGGACAAGGTGATGAACCAATGGGGACCGGTATGGTCCTCTCTGCACCACCCATCAGACAGTAGGGACTTCCATCACTACAGAGCACAACATGTATGTTCTGGACAAAGTGATGAACCAGTGGGTCCGGTATGGTCCTCTCTGCACCACCCATCAGACAGTAGGGACATCCATCACTACAGAGCACAACATGTATGTTCTGGACAAGATGATGAACCAATGGGGACTGGTATGGTCCTCTCTGCACCATCCATCAGACAGTAGGGACATCCATCACTACAGAGCACAACATGTATGTTCTGGACAAGGTGATGAACCAGTGGGGACCGGTATGGTCCTCTCTGCACCATCCATCAGAAAGTAGGGACATCCATCACTACAGAGCACAACATGTATGTTCTGGACAAGGTGATGAACCAGTGGGTCCGGTATGGTCCTCTCTGCACCACCCATCAGACAGTAGGGACATCCATCACTACACGGCACAACATGTATGTTCTGGACAAGGTGATGAACCAATGTGGACCGGTATGGTCCTCTCTTCACCACCCATTAGACAGTAGGGACATCCATCACTACAGAACACAACATGTATGTTCTGGACAAGGTGATGAACCAGTGGGTCCGGTATGGTCCTCTCTGCACCACCCATCAGACAGTAGGGACATCCATCACTACACGGCACAACATGTATGTTCTGGACAAGGTGATGAACCAATGTGGACCGGTATGGTCCTCTCTTCACCACCCATTAGACAGTAGGGACATCCATCACTAAAGAGCACAACATGTATGTTCTGGACAAGGTGATGTACCAATGGGGACCGGTGTGGTCCTCTCTGCACCACCCATCAGACAGTAGGGACATCCATCACTACAGAGCACAACACGTATGTTCTGGACAAGATGATGAACCAATGGGGACCGGTATGGTCCTCTCTGCACCACCCATCAGACAGTAGGTACTTCCAGCACTACACAGCACAACATGTATGTTCTGGACAAGATGATGAAACATTGGGTCCGGTATGGTCCTCTCTGCACCACCCATCAGACAGTAGGGACTTCCATCACTACAGAGCACAACATGTATGTTCTGGACAAAGTGATGAACCAGTGGGTCCGGTATGGTCCTCTCTGCACCACCCATCAGACAGTAGGGACTTCCATCACTACAGAGCACAACATGTATGTTCTGGACAAAGTGATGAACCAGTGGGTCCGGTATGGTCCTCTCTGCACCACCCATCAGACAGTAGGGACATCCATCACTACAGAGCACAACATGTATGTTCTGGACAAGATGATGAACCAATGGGGACCGGTATGGTCCTCTCTGCACCATCCATCAGACAGTAGGGACATCCATCACTACAGAGCACAACATGTATGTTCTGGACAAGGTGATGAACCAGTGGGGACCGGTATGGTCCTCTCTGCACCATCCATCAGACAGTAGGGACATCCATCACTACAGAGCACAACATGTATGTTCTGGACAAGGTGATGAACCAGTGGGTCCGGTATGGTCCTCTCTGCACCACCCATCAGACAGTAGGGACATCCATCACTACACGGCACAACATGTATGTTCTGGACAAGGTGATGAACCAATGTGGACCGGTATGGTCCTCTCTTCACCACCCATTAGACAGTAGGGACATCCATCACTACAGAACACAACATGTATGTTCTGGACAAGGTGATGAACCAGTGGGTCCGGTATGGTCCTCTCTGCACCACCCATCAGACAGTAGGGACATCCATCACTACACGGCACAACATGTATGTTCTGGACAAGGTGATGAACCAATGTGGACCGGTATGGTCCTCTCTTCACCACCCATTAGACAGTAGGGACATCCATCACTAAAGAGCACAACATGTATGTTCTGGACAAGGTGATGTACCAATGGGGACCGGTGTGGTCCTCTCTGCACCACCCATCAGACAGTAGGGACATCCATCACTACAGAGCACAACACGTATGTTCTGGACAAGATGATGAACCAATGGGGACCGGTATGGTCCTCTCTGCACCACCCATCAGACAGTAGGTACTTCCAGCACTACACAGCACAACATGTATGTTCTGGACAAGATGATGAACCATTGGGTCCGGTATGGTCCTCTCTGCACCACCCATCAGACAGTAGGGACTTCCATCACTACAGAGCACAACATGTATGTTCTGGACAAAGTGATGAACCAGTGGGTCCGGTATGGTCCTCTCTGCACCACCCATCAGACAGTAGGGACTTCCATCACTACAGAGCACAACATGTATGTTCTGGACAAAGTGATGAACCAGTGGGTCCGGTATGGTCCTCTCTGCACCACCCATCAGACAGTAGGGACATCCATCACTACAGAGCACAACATGTATGTTCTGGACAAGATGATGAACCAATGGGGACCGGTATGGTCCTCTCTGCACCATCCATCAGACAGTAGGGACATCCATCACTACAGAGCACAACATGTATGTTCTGGACAAGGTGATGAACCAGTGGGGACCGGTATGGTCCTCTCTGCACCATCCATCAGAAAGTAGGGACATCCATCACTACAGAGCACAACATGTATGTTCTGGACAAGGTGATGAACCAGTGGGTCCGGTATGGTCCTCTCTGCACCACCCATCAGACAGTAGGGACATCCATCACTACACGGCACAACATGTATGTTCTGGACAAGGTGATGAACCAATGTGGACCGGTATGGTCCTCTCTTCACCACCCATTAGACAGTAGGGACATCCATCACTACAGAACACAACATGTATGTTCTGGACAAGGTGATGAACCAGTGGGTCCGGTATGGTCCTCTCTGCACCACCCATCGGACAGTAGGGACATCCATCACTACACGGCACAACATGTATGTTCTGGACAAGGTGATGAACCAATGTGGACCGGTATGGTCCTCTCTTCACCACCCATTAGACAGTAGGGACATCCATCACTAAAGAGCACAACATGTATGTTCTGGACAAGGTGATGAACCAATGGGGACCGGTGTGGTCCTCTCTGCACCACCCATCAGACAGTAGGGACATCCATCACTACAGAGCACAACATGTATGTTCTGGACAAGGTGATGAACCAATGGGTCTGGTATGGTACTCTCTGCACCACCCATCAGACAGTAGGGACATCCATCACTACAGAGCACAACATGTATGTTCTGGACAAGGTGAAGAACCAGTGGGTCTGGTATGGTACTCTCTGCACCACCCATCAGACAGTAGGGACATCCATCACTGTAGAGCACAACATGTATGTTCTGGACAAGGTGATGAACCAATGGGGACCGGTATGGTCCTCTCTACACCACCCATCAGACAGTAGGGACATGCATGACTACAGAGCACAACATGTATGTTCTGGACAAGGTGATGAACCAATGGGGACCGGTATGGTCCTCTCTACACCACCCATCAGACAGTAGGAACATCCATGACTATAGAGCACAACGTGTATGTTGTGGACAAGGTGATGAACCAATGGGGACCGGTATGGTTCTCTCTGCACCACCCATCAGACAGTAGGCACATCCATCACTACAGAGCACAACATGTATGTTCTGGACAAGGTGATAAACCAATGGGTCTGGTATGGTACTCTCTGCACCACCCATCAGACAGTAGGGACATCCATCACTACAGAGCACAACATGTATGTTCTGGACAAGGTGATGAACCAGTGGGTCTGGTATGGTACTCTCTGCACCACCCATCAGACAGTAGGGACATCCATCACTGTAGAGCACAACATGTATGTTCTGGACAAGGTGATGAACCAATGGGGACCGGTATGGTCCTCTCTACACCACCCATCAGACAGTAGGGACATCCATGACTACAGAGCACAACATGTATGTTCTGGACAAGGTGATGAACCAATGGGGACCGGTATGGTCCTCTCTGCACCACCCATCAGACAGTAGGAACATCCATGACTATAGAGCACAACATGTATGTTGTGGACAAGGTGATGAACCAATGGGGACCGGTATGGTCCTCTCTGCACCACCCATCAGACAGTAGGCACATCCATCACTACAGAGCACAACATGTATGTTCTGGACAAGTTGATGAACCAATGGGGTCCGGTACGGTCCTCTCTGCCCCACCCATCAGACAGTAGGGACATCCATCACTACACGGCACAACATGTATGTTTTGGACAAGATGATGAACCAATGGGGTCCGGTATGGTCCTCTCTGCACCATCCATCAGACAGTAGGGACTTCCATCACTACAGAGCACAACATGTATGTTCTGGACAAGGTGATGAACCAATGGGTCCGGTATTGTCCTCTCTGCACCACCCATCAGACAGTAGGGACATCCATCACTACACAGCACAACATGTATGTTCTGGACAAGGTGATGAACCAGTGGGGTCCGGTATGGTCCTCTCTGCCCCACCCATCAGACAGTAGGGACATCCATCACTACAGAGCAAAACATGTATGTTCTGGACAAGGTGATGAACCAATGGGTCCGGTATGGTCCTCTCTGCACCACCCATCAGACAGTAGGGACATCCATCACTACACGGCACAACATGTAAGTTCTGGACAAGGTGATGAACCAGTGGGTCCGGTATGGTCCTCTCTGCACCATTCATCAGACAGTAGGGACTTCCATCACTACAGAGCACAACATGTATGTTCTGGACAAGATGATGTACCAGTGGGGACCGGTATGGTCCTCTCTGCACCATCCATCAGACAGTAGGCACATCCATCACTACAGAGCACAACATGTATGTTCTTGACAAGGTGATGAACCAATGGGGTGCGGTATGGTCCTCTGTACACCATCCATCAGACAGTAGGGACATCCATGACTACAGAGCACAACATGTATGTTCTGGACAAGGTGATGAACCAATGGGGACCGGTATGGTCCTCTCTGCACCACCCATCAGACAGTAGGGACATCCATCACTACAGAGCACAACATGTATGTTCTGGACAAGGTGATGAACCAATGGGGTCCGGTATGGTCCTCTCTGCACCATCCATCAGACAGTAGGGACATCCATCACTACACAGCACAACATGTATGTTCTGGACAAGGTGATGAACCAATGGGGACCGGTATGGTCCTCTCTGCACCACCCATCAGACAGTAGGGACATCCATCACTACAGAGCACAACATGTATGTTCTGGACAAGGTGATGAACCAATGGGGTCCGGTATGGTCCTCTCTGCACCATCCATCAGACAGTAGGGACATCCATCACTACAGAGCACAACATGTATGTTCTGGACAAGGTGATGAACCAATGGGGTCCGGTATGGTCCTCTCTGCACCATCCATCAGACAGTAGGGACATCCATCACTACAGAGCACAACATGTATGTTCTGGACAAGGTGATGAACCAATGGGGTCCGGTATGGTCCTCTCTGCACCATCCATCAGACAGTAGGGACATCCATCACTACAGAGCACAACATGTATGTTCTGGACAAGGTGATGAACCAATGGGGTCCGGTACGGTCCTCTCTGCCCCACCCATCAGACAGTAGGGACATCCATCATTACAGAGCACAACATGTATGTTCTGGACAAGGTGATGAACCAATGGGGTCCGGTATGGTCCTCTCTGCACCACCCATCAGACAGTAGGGACTTCCATTACTACACGGCACAACATGTATGTTCTGGACAAGGTGATGAACCAGTGGGGTCCGGTATGGTCCTCTCTCCACCACCCATCAGACAGTAGGGACATCCATCACTACAGAGCAAAACATGTATGTTCTGGACAAGGTGATGAACCAATGGGTCCGGTATGGTCCTCTCTGCACCATCCATCAGACAGTAGGGACATCCATCACTACAGAACACAACATGTATGTTCTGGACAAGGTGATGAACCAGTGGGACCGGTATGGTCCTCTCTCCAAGACCCATCAGACAGTAGGGACATCCATCACTACAGAGCAAAACATGTATGTTCTGGACAAGGTGATGAACCAATGGGACCGGTATGGTCCTCTCTGCACCACCCATCAGACAGTAGGGACATCCATCACTACACGGCACAACATGTATGTTCTGGACAAGATGATGAACCAGTGGGTCTGGTATGGTACTCTCTGCACCACCCATCAGACAGTAGGGACATCCATCACTGTAGAGCACAACATGTATGTTCTGGACAAGATGATGAACCAATGGGGTCCGGTATGGTCCTCTCTGCACCACCCATCAGACAGTAGGGACTTCCATCACTACAGAGCACAACATGTATGTTCTGGACAAGGGGATGAACCAATGGGGTCCGGTACGGTCCTCTCTGCCCCACCCATCAGACAGTAGGGACTTCCATCACTACAGAGCACAACATGTATGTTCTGGACAAGGTGATGAATCAATGGGGTCCGGTATGGTCCTCTCTGAACCACCCATCAGACAGTAGGGACATCCATCACTGCAGAGCACAACATGTATGTTCTGGACAAGGTGATGAACCAATGGGGACCGGTATGGTCCTCTCTGCACCACCCATCATACAGAAGGGACATCCATCACTACACAGCACAACATGTATGTTCTGGACAAGGTGATGAACCAGTGGGGTCCGGTATGGTCCTCTCTGCCCCACCCATCAGACAGTAGGGACATCCATCACTACAGAGCAAAACATGTATGTTCTGGACAAGGTGATGAACCAGTTGGGTCCGGTATGGTCCTCTCTGCCCCACCCATCAGACAGTAGGGACATCCATCACTACAGAGCAAAACATGTATGTTCTGGACAAGGTGATGAACCAGTGGGTCCGGTATGGTCCTCTCTGCACCACCCATCAGACAGTAGGGACATCCATCACTGTAGAGCACAACATGTATGTTCTGGACAAGATGATGAACCAATGGGGTCCGGTATGGTCCTCTCTGCACCATCCATCAGACAGTAGGGACATCCATCACTACACAGCACAACATGTATGTTCTGGACAAGGTGATGAACCAGTGGGGTCCGGTATGGTCCTCTCTGCCCCACCCATCAGACAGTAGGGACATCCATCACTACAGAGCAAAACATGTATGTTCTGGACAAGGTGATGAACCAGTGGGTCTGGTATGGTACTCTCTGCACCACCCATCAGACAGTAGGGACATCCATCACTGTAGAGAACAACATGTATGTTCTGGACAAGATGATGAACCAATGGGGTCCGGTATGGTCCTCTCTGCACCACCCATCAGACAGTAGGGACATCCATCACTACAGAGCACAACATGTATGTTCTGGACAAGGTGATGTACCAATGGGGTCCGGTATGGTCCTCTCTGCACCACCCATCAGACAGTAGGGTCATCCATCACTACAGAGCACAACATGTATGTTCTGGACAAGGTGATGAATCAATGGGGTCCGGTATGGTCCTCTCTGCACCATCCATCAGACAGTAGGGACATCCATCACTACAGAACACAACATGTATGTTCTGGACAAGGTGATGAACCAATGGGGACCGGTATGGTCATCTCTGCAGCACCCATCAGACAGTAGGGACTTCCATCACTACAGAGCACAACACGTATGTTCTGGACAACGTGATGAACCAATGGGTCTGGTATGGTCCTCTCTGCACCACCCATCAGACAGTAGGGACATCCATCACTACAGAACACAACATGTATGTTCTGGACAAGGTGATGTACCAATGGGGACCGGTATGGTCATCTCTGCAGCACCCATCAGACACTAGGGACATCCATCACTACAGAGCACAACACGTATGTTCTGGACAACGTGATGAACCAATGGGTCTGGTATGGTCCTCTCTGCACCACCCATCAGACAGTAGGGACATCCATCACTACAGAACACAACATGTATGTTCTGGACAAGGTGATGTACCAATGGGGACCGGTATGGTCATCTCTGCAGCACCCATCAGACAGTAGGGACTTCCATCACTACAGAGCACAACACGTATGTTCTGGACAAGGTGATGAACCAATGGGGACCACAGGGATTAAAACGGATCTATTTTATTCTATTAATATAATATATATAATATATAATAATAATAATAATCTGCACATTTTGTGTTTTTTTATACTTATAATTTTTTGCATTTCTTTTTTCGATGTTTTATACATTTTCTAATATATAAAAATCTAAAGCTATTACACAACAAAGGTCAGCATAGTTTGTGGTATTCGCAGTAGTAACGCACGGATGTGAGAGCTAGACCATAAAGATGGCGGAGTGCCGGAGCATTGAGATACAATAAATCAGCACTACAGGAAATGAAGCCAAACTGTTCACTAGAAGGTTTGATCACGAGGCTGAAGCTCTAATATTGTGTGCATATCATGAGATTGAAGGTACAGGAAGATGGGAGCTCCCCCTCGTGGTCATACTGGCGTTGCCCACAATTAAAATGGCAAAAATGATCGCAATTCTCACTGCTCTGACTCCCCCATCTTGCTCCACCCGCTTTAAGCCAGTATGAAGTCACCGGAAGTTCCTAGTGCTAACGTGTGCCGCCATCACCGGAAGCGCCCGTCCGCCATCTTGCTCCTCCCACAGTCCTTGTTTTGGTTTGTTTAGGTTCCCCGGAGCAGTGAGAAGAGGAGGCCAACCCCCAGCGGAACTGTATGTGACCGGGCCCGAGATTACAGGTACCTCATTGGCACCGCAGAGTCTGACGGGGGCACCAAGATGGCGGCACGTAGGCTGCGTCCGCCATGTTGGAGGTGGCACTTCCGGGAGCTTAGAGACTGCTGTGAGAAGTCAGAGTGGGACCATGAAACTGATCAGTAAGGAGCTGGAGAAGGACAATGCGGGGTGAGATATAATATATATATATATAATATAATGCAGTGACACACAGCATGACACCACCTATACATGGGGAGTTGAGGGTGAGACAGAGAGGGAAGACACACACACGCATGTACACACACACACCTAGGACACGCATGTACCTGTATCACACACACACACACACACATCTAGAACACACATGTACCTGTGTCACACACACACATCTAGGACACGCATGTACCTGTGTCACACACACCTAGGAAACGCATGTACCTGTGTCACACACACACACACATCTAGGACACACATGTACCTGTGTCACACACACACATCTAGGACACGCATGTACCTGTGTCACACACACACATCTAGGACACGCATGTACCTGTGTCACACACACACATCTAGGACACGCATGTACCTGTGTCACACACACCTAGGAAACGCATGTACCTGTTTCACACACACCTAGGACACGCATGTACCTGTATCACACACACACACACACATCTAGAACACACATGTACCTGTGTCACACACACACATCTAGGACACGCATGTACCTGTGTCACACACACACATCTAGGACACGCATGTACCTGTGTCACACACACCTAGGAAACGCATGTACCTGTGTCACACACACACACACATCTAGGACACACATGTACCTGTGTCACACACACACATCTAGGACACGCATGTACCTGTGTCACACACACCTAGGAAACGCATGTACCTGTGTCACACACACACACACACATCTAGGACACGCATGTACCTGTGTCACACACACACACACACACCTAGGAAACGCATGTACCTGTGTCACACACACACACACACATCTAGGACACGCATGTACCTGTGTCACACACACCTAGGAAACGCATGTACCTGTGTCACACACACACACACATCTAGGACACACATGTACCTGTGTCACACACACACATCTAGGACACGCATGTACCTGTGTCACACACACACATCTAGGACACGCATGTACCTGTGTCACACACACACATCTAGGACACGCATGTACCTGTGTCACACACACCTAGGAAACGCATGTACCTGTTTCACACACACCTAGGACACGCATGTACCTGTATCACACACACACACACACATCTAGAACACACATGTACCTGTGTCACACACACACATCTAGGACACGCATGTACCTGTGTCACACACACACATCTAGGACACGCATGTACCTGTGTCACACACACCTAGGAAACGCATGTACCTGTGTCACACACACACACACATCTAGGACACACATGTACCTGTGTCACACACACACATCTAGGACACGCATGTACCTGTGTCACACACACCTAGGAAACGCATGTACCTGTGTCACACACACACACACACATCTAGGACACGCATGTACCTGTGTCACATACACCTAGGAAACGCATGTACCTGTGTCACACACACACACACATCTAGGACACACATGTACCTGTGTCACACACACACATCTAGGACACGCATGTACCTGTGTCACACACACACATCTAGGACACGCATGTACCTGTGTCACACACACCTAGGAAACGCATGTACCTGTGTCACACACACACACACATCTAGGACACACATGTACCTGTGTCACACACACACATCTAGGACACGCATGTACCTGTGTCACACACACACATCTAGGACACGCATGTACCTGTGTCACACACACCTAGGAAACGCATGTACCTGTGTCACACACACCTAGGAAACGCATGTACCTGTGTCACACACACACATCTAGGACACGCATGTACCTGTGTCACACACACACATCTAGGACATGCATGTACCTGTGTCACACACACCTAGGAAACGCATGTACCTGTGTCACACACACACACACATCTAGGACACGCATGTACCTGTGTCACACACACACACACATCTAGGACACGCATGTACCTGTGTTACACACACACACATATAGGACACGCATGTACCTGTGTTACACACACACATATAGGACACGCATGTACCTGTGTCACACACACACATCTAGGACACGCATGTACCTGTGTCACACACACACATCTAGGACACGCATGTACCTGTGTCACACACACACATCTAGGACACGCATGTACCTGTGTCACACACACACATCTAGGACACGCATGTACCTGTGTCACACACACACACACACATCTAGGACACGCATGTACCTGTGTCACACACACACACATCTAGGACACGCATGTACCTGTGTCACACACACACACATCTAGGACACGCATGTACCTGTGTTACACACACCCACATATAGGACACGCATGTACCTGTGTTACACACACCCACATCTAGGACACGCATGTACCTGTGTCACACACACACACCTAGGACACGCATGTACCTGTGTCACACACACACACCTAGGAAACGCATGTACCTGTGTCACACACACACACACACACACCTAGGAAACGCATGTACCTGTGTCACACACACACACAACCTAGGACACACATTTACCTGTGTCACACACAACCTAGGAAACGCATGTACCTGTGTCACACACAACCTAGGAAAAGCATGTACCTGTGTCACACACACACACACACACACCTAGGAAACTCATGTACCTGTGTCACACACACACAAAGGACACGCATGTACCTGTGTCACACACACATACCTAGGAAACGCATGTACCTGTGTCACACACACACATCTAGGACATGCATGTACCTGTGTCACACACACACACACATCTAGGACACGCATGTACCTGTGTCACACCTAGGAAACGCATGTACCTGTGTCACACACACACACACAACCTAGGACACGCATGTACCTGTGTCACACACACACACAAAGGACACGCATGTACCTGTGTCACACACACACAAAGGACACGCATGTACCTGTGTCACACACACACACATCTAGGACACGCATTTACCTGTGTCACACACACACACATATAGGACACTCATGTACCTGTGTCACACACACCTAGGACACGCATGTACCTGTGTCACACACACACACACATCTAGGAAACGCATGTACCTGTGTCACACACACACACACCTAGGAAACACATGTACCTGTGTCACACACACACACACATCTAGGACACGCATGTACCCGTGTCACACACACACACATCTAGGACACGCATGTTCCTGTGTCACACACACATCTAGGACACGCATGTACCTGTGTCACACACACACACATCTAGGACACGCATGTACCTGTGTCACACACACACATCTAGGACACGCATGTACCTGTGTCACACACACACATCTAGGACACGCATGTACCTGTGTCACACACACACACACACATCTAGGACACGCATGTACCTGTGTCACACACACCTAGGAAACGCATGTACCTGTGTCACACACACACACACACACACACACACACAAAGGACACGCATGTACCTGTGTCACACACACACAAAGGACACGCATGTACCTGTGTCACACACACATACCTAGGAAACGCATGTACCTGTGTCACACACACACATCTAGGACACGCATCTACCTGTGTCACACACACACATCTAGGACACTCATGTACCTGTGTCACACACACACCTAGGACACTCATGTACCTGTGTCACACACACCTAGGACACGCATGTACCTGTGTCACACACACCTAGGACACGCATGTACCTGTGTCACACACACACACACACCTAGGAAACGCATGTACCTGTGTCGCACACACACATCTAGGACACGCATGTACCTGTGTCACACACACACACATCTAGGACACGCATGTACCTGTGTCACACACACACACACACATCTAGGACACGCATGTACCTGTGTCACACACACACACACACACATCTAGGACACACATGTACCTGTGTCACACACACACACATCTAGGACACGCATGTACCTGTGTCACACACACATCTAGGACACGCATGTACCTGTGTCACACACACACACACACATCTAGGACACGCATGTACCTGTGTCACACACACATCTAGGACACGCATGTACCTGTGTCACACACACACATCTAGGACACGCATGTACCTGTGTCACACACACACATCTAGGACACGCATGTACCTGTGTCACACACACACATCTAGGACACGCATGTACCTGTGTCACACACACACACATCTAGGACACGCATGTACCTGTGTCACACACACACACACACACATCTAGGACACGCATGTACCTGTGTCACACACACACATCTAGGGCATGCATGTACCTGTGTCACACACACACACAAATCTAGGAAACGCATGTACCTGTGTCACACACACACACACACATCTAGGACATGCATGTACCTGTGTCACACAAACCTAGGAAACGCATGTACCTGTGTCACACACACACACACATCTAGGACATGCATGTACCTGTGTCACACACACACACACACAAATCTAGGAAACGCATGTACCTGTGTCACACACACACATCTAGGACACGCATGTACCTGTGTCACACACACATCTAGGACACGCATGTACCTGTGTCACACACACATCTAGGACACGCATGTACCTGTGTCACACACACACACACACACATCTAGGACACGCATGTACCTGTGTCACACACACACACCTAGGAAACGCATGTACCTGTGTCACACACACACACACACCTAGGAAACTCATGTACCTGTGTCACACACACACACCTAGAAACGCATGTACCTGTGTCACACACAACCTAGGACACGCATGTACCTGTGTCACACACAACCTAGGACACGCATGTACCTGTGTCACACACAACCTAGGACACGCATGTACCTGTTTCACACACACCTAGGACACTCATGTACCTGTGTCAAACACACACACACACACATACCTAGGAAACGCATGTACCTGTGTCACACACACACCTAGGAAACGCATGTACCTGTGTCACACACACACACCTAGGAAACGCATGTACCGGTGTCACACACACACACCTAGGAAACGCATGTACCTGTGTCACACACACACACCTAGGAAACGCATGTACCGGTGTCACACACACACACCTAGGAAACGCATGTACCGGTGTCACACACACACACCTAGGGCACGCATGTACCTGTCTCACACACACACACCTAGGAAACGCATGTACCGGTGTCACACACACACCTAGGAAACGCATGTACCGGTGTCACACACACACCTAGGAAACGCATGTACCGGTGTCACACACACACCTAGGAAACGCATGTACCGGTGTCACACACACACCTAGGAAACGCATGTACCGGTGTCACACACACACCTAGGACACGCATGTACCTGTGTCACACACACACCTAGGAAACGCATGTACCTGTGTCACACACACACCTAGGAAACGCATGTACCTGTGTCACACACACACACCTAGGAAACGCATGTACCTGTGTCACACACACACACCTAGGAAACGCATGTACCTGTGTCACACACACACACCTAGGAAACGCATGTACCTGTGTCACACACACACACCTAGGAAACGCATGTACCTGTGTCACACACACACACCTAGGAAACGCATGTACCTGTGTCACACACACACACCTAGGAAACGCATGTACCTGTGTCACACACACACACCTAGGAAACGCATGTACCTGTGTCACACACACACACCTAGGAAACGCATGTACCTGTGTCACACACACACCTAGGACACGCATGTACCTGTGCCACACACACACACACCTAGGACACGCATGTACCTGTGCCACACACACACACACACACCTAGGACACGCATGTACCTGTGTCACACACACACACACACCTAGGAAACGCATGTACCTGTGTCACACACACACACCTAGGAAACGCATGTACCTGTGTCACACACACACACCTAGGAAACGCATGTACCTGTGTCACACACACACCTAGGACACGCATGTACCTGTGTCACACACACATCTAGGACACGCATGTACCTGTGTCACACACACATCTAGGACACGCATGTACCTGTGTCACACACACACACACACACACACATCTAGGACACGCATGTACCTGTGTCACACACACACACCTAGGAAACGCATGTACCTGTGTCACACACACACACACACCTAGGAAACTCATGTACCTGTGTCACACACACACACCTAGAAACGCATGTACCTGTGTCACACACAACCTAGGACACGCATGTACCTGTGTCACACACAACCTAGGACACGCATGTACCTGTGTCACACACAACCTAGGACACGCATGTACCTGTTTCACACACACCTAGGACACTCATGTACCTGTGTCAAACACACACACACACACATACCTAGGAAACGCATGTACCTGTGTCACACACACACCTAGGAAACGCATGTACCTGTGTCACACACACACACACACCTAGAAACGCATGTACCTGTGTCACACACACACACACACCTAGAAACGCATGTACCTGTGTCACACACACACACCTAGAAACGCATGTACCTGTGTCACACACACACACCTAGAAACGCATGTACCTGTGTCACACACACACACACATACCTAGGAAACGCATGTACCTGTGTCACACACACACATCTAGGACACTCATGTACCTGTGTCACACACACACATCTAGGACACGCATGTACCTGTGTCACACACACACCTAGGACACGCATGTACATGTGTCACACACACCTAGGACACGCATGTACCAGTGTCACACACACCTAGGACACGCATGTACCTGTGTCACACACACACACACCTAGGACACGCATGTACCTGTGTCACACACACACATCTAGGACACGCATGTACCTGTGTCACACACACACACACATCTAGGACACGCATGTACCTGTGTCACACACACACACACATCTAGGACACGCATGTACCTGTGTCACACACACACACACATCTAGGACACGCATGTACCTGTGTCACACACACACACATCTAGGACACGCATGTACCTGTGTCACACACACACACATCTAGGACACGCATGTACCTGTGTCACACACACACACATCTAGGACACGCATGTACCTGTGTCACACACACACACATCTAGGACACGCATGTACCTGTGTCACACACACACACATCTAGGACACGCATGTACCTGTGTCACACACACACACATCTAGGACACGCATGTACCTGTGTCACACACACACACATCTAGGACACGCATGTACCTGTGTCACACACACATCTAGGACACGCATGTACCTGTGTCACACACACATCTAGGACACGCATGTACCTGTGTCACACACACACACACACACACACATCTAGGACACGCATGTACCTGTGTCACACACACACATCTAGGACACGCATGTACCTGTGTCACACACACACACACATCTAGGACACGCATGTACCTGTGTCACACACACACACACATCTAGGACACGCATGTACCTGTGTCACACACACACATCTAGGACACGCATGTACCTGTGTCGCACACACACATCTAGGACACGCATGTACCTGTGTCGCACACACACATCTAGGACACGCATGTACCTGTGTCGCACACACACATCTAGGACACGCATGTACCTGTGTCGCACACACAAATCTAGGACACGCATGTACCTGTGTCACACACACACACACACATCTAGGACATGCATGTACCTGTGTCACACAAACCTAGGAAACGCATGTACCTGTGTCACACACACACACATCTAGGACATGCATGTACCTGTGTCACACACACACACACACAAATCTAGGAAACGCATGTACCTGTGTCACACACACACATCTAGGACACGCATGTACCTGTGTCACACACACACACACACACACCTAGGAAAGGCATGTACCGGTGTCACACACACATCTAGGACATGCATGTACCTGTGTCACACACACACACACAAATCTAGGAAACGCATGTACCTGTGTCACACACACACACACATCTAGGACATGCATGTACCTGTGTCACACACACACACACAAATCTAGGAAACGCATGTACCTGTGTCACACACACACATCTAGGACACGCATGTACCTGTGTCACACACACATCTAGGACACGCATGTACCTGTGTCACACACACATCTAGGACACGCATGTACCTGTGTCACACACACACACACATCTAGGACACGCATGTACCTGTGTTACACACACACACACACATCTAGGACACGCATGTACCTGTGTCACACACACACACCTAGGAAACGCATGTACCTGTGTCACACACACACACACACCTAGGAAACTCATGTACCTGTGTCACACACACACACCTAGGAAACTCATGTACCTGTGTCACACACACACACCTAGAAACGCATGTACCTGTGTCACACACAACCTAGGACACGCATGTACCTGTGTCACACACAACCTAGGACACGCATGTACCTGTGTCACACACAACCTAGGACACGCATGTACCTGTTTCACACACACCTAGGACACTCATGTACCTGTGTCAAACACACACACACACACCTAGGAAACGCATGTACCTGTGTCACACACACACACACACCTAGAAACGCATGTACCTGTGTCACACACACACACACACCTAGAAACGCATGTACCTGTGTCACACACACACACCTAGAAACGCATGTACCTGTGTCACACACACACATACCTAGGAAACTCATGTACCTGTGTCACACACACACATCTAGGACACTCATGTACCTGTGTCACACACACACATCTAGGACACTCATGTACCTGTGTCACACACACACATCTAGGACACGCATGTACATGTGTCACACACACCTAGGACACGCATGTACCTGTGTCACACACACCTAGGACACGCATGTACCTGTGTCACACACACCTAGGACACGCATGTACCTGTGTCACACACACACACACCTAGGAAACGCATGTACCTGTGTCACACACACACATCTAGGACACGCATGTACCTGTGTCACACACACACACACATCTAGGACACGCATGTACCTGTGTCACACACACACACACATCTAGGACACGCATGTACCTGTGTCACACACACACACACATCTAGGACACGCATGTACCTGTGTCACACACACACACACATCTAGGACACGCATGTACCTGTGTCACACACACACACACATCTAGGAAACGCATGTACCGGTGTCACACACACAGCGTACCCCCGAGAGAGCCCGCGTGCGTCCATGCACCCCCAGCGTACCCCCGAGAGAGCCAGTGTGCGTCCATGCACCCCCAGCGTACCCCCCAGAGAGCCCGCGTGCACCCCCAGAGAGCCTGCGCGCGTCCATGCACCCCAGCGTACCCCCGAGAGAGCCTGCGCGCGTCCATGCACCCCCAGCGTACCCCCGAGAGAGCCTGCGCGCGTCCATGCACCCCCAGCGTACCTCCGAGAGAGCCTGCGCGCGTCCATGCACCCCCAGCGTACCCCCCAGAGAGCCCGCGTGCGTCCCAGGCACCCCCAGCGTACCCCCCAGAGAGCCCGCGTGCGTCCATGCACCCCCAGCGTACCCCCGAGAGAGCCCGCGCGCGTCCATGCACCCCCAGCGTACCCCCGAGAGAGCCCGCGCGCGTCCACCTAGGAAAGGCATGTACCGGTGTCACACACACATCTAGGACATGCATGTACCTGTGTCACACACACACACACAAATCTAGGAAACGCATGTACCTGTGTCACACACACACACACATCTAGGACATGCATGTACCTGTGTCACACACACACACACAAATCTAGGAAACGCATGTACCTGTGTCACACACACACATCTAGGACACGCATGTACCTGTGTCACACACACATCTAGGACACGCATGTACCTGTGTCACACACACATCTAGGACACGCATGTACCTGTGTCACACACACACACACATCTAGGACACGCATGTACCTGTGTTACACACACACACACACATCTAGGACACGCATGTACCTGTGTCACACACACACACCTAGGAAACGCATGTACCTGTGTCACACACACACACACACCTAGGAAACTCATGTACCTGTGTCACACACACACACCTAGGAAACTCATGTACCTGTGTCACACACACACACCTAGAAACGCATGTACCTGTGTCACACACAACCTAGGACACGCATGTACCTGTGTCACACACAACCTAGGACACGCATGTACCTGTGTCACACACAACCTAGGACACGCATGTACCTGTTTCACACACACCTAGGACACTCATGTACCTGTGTCAAACACACACACACACACCTAGGAAACGCATGTACCTGTGTCACACACACACACACACCTAGAAACGCATGTACCTGTGTCACACACACACACACACCTAGAAACGCATGTACCTGTGTCACACACACACACCTAGAAACGCATGTACCTGTGTCACACACACACATACCTAGGAAACTCATGTACCTGTGTCACACACACACATCTAGGACACTCATGTACCTGTGTCACACACACACATCTAGGACACTCATGTACCTGTGTCACACACACACATCTAGGACACGCATGTACATGTGTCACACACACCTAGGACACGCATGTACCTGTGTCACACACACCTAGGACACGCATGTACCTGTGTCACACACACCTAGGACACGCATGTACCTGTGTCACACACACACACACCTAGGAAACGCATGTACCTGTGTCACACACACACATCTAGGACACGCATGTACCTGTGTCACACACACACACACATCTAGGACACGCATGTACCTGTGTCACACACACACACACATCTAGGACACGCATGTACCTGTGTCACACACACACACACATCTAGGACACGCATGTACCTGTGTCACACACACACACACATCTAGGACACGCATGTACCTGTGTCACACACACACACACATCTAGGAAACGCATGTACCGGTGTCACACACACACACCTAGGAAACGCATGTACCGGTGTCACACACACACACCTAGGAAACGCATGTACCGGTGTCACACACACACACCTAGGAAACGCATGTACCGGTGTCACACACACACACCTAGGAAACGCATGTACCGGTGTCACACACACACACCTAGGGCACGCATGTACCTGTCTCACACACACACACCTAGGAAACGCATGTACCGGTGTCACACACACACCTAGGAAACGCATGTACCGGTGTCACACACACACCTAGGAAACGCATGTACCGGTGTCACACACACACCTAGGAAACGCATGTACCGGTGTCACACACACACCTAGGAAACGCATGTACCGGTGTCACACACACACCTAGGACACGCATGTACCTGTGTCACACACACACCTAGGAAACGCATGTACCTGTGTCACACACACACCTAGGAAACGCATGTACCTGTGTCACACACACACACCTAGGAAACGCATGTACCTGTGTCACACACACACACCTAGGACACGCATGTACCTGTGTCACACACACACACCTAGGAAACGCATGTACCGGTGTCACACACACACACCTAGGAAACGCATGTACCGGTGTCACACACACACACCTAGGAAACGCATGTACCTGTGTCACACACACACACCTAGGAAACGCATGTACCTGTGTCACACACACACACCTAGGAAACGCATGTACCTGTGTCACACACACACATCTAGGAAACGCATGTACCTGTGTCACACACACACCTAGGACACGCATGTACCTGTGCCACACACACACACACCTAGGACACGCATGTACCTGTGCCACACACACACACACACACCTAGGACACGCATGTACCTGTGTCACACACACACACACACCTAGGAAACGCATGTACCTGTGTCACACACACACACCTAGGAAACGCATGTACCTGTGTCACACACACACACCTAGGAAACGCATGTACCTGTGTCACACACACACCTAGGACACGCATGTACCTGTGCCACACACACACACACCTAGGACACGCATGTACCTGTGCCACACACACACACACACACCTAGGACACGCATGTACCTGTGTCACACACACACACACACCTAGGGCACGCATGTACCTGTGTCGCACACACACCTAGGGCACGCATGTACCTGTGTCGCACACACACCTAGGGCACGCATGTACCTGTGTCGCACACACACCTAGGGCACGCATGTACCTGTGTCGCACACACACCTAGGGCACGCATGTACCTGTGTCGCACACACACCTAGGACACGCATGTACCTGTGTCGCACACACACCTAGGACACGCATGTACCTGTGTCGCACACACACCTAGGACACGCATGTACCTGTGTCGCACACACACCTAGGACACGCATGTACCTGTGTCGCACACACACCTAGGACACGCATGTGCCTGCGACGAGCGCGAACACACACGCCTGGGACAGGCGGCGCGGACCCATGGCTTGCCTGCACGCACCCGTGTGACACGCACATATTTCCTGCACTTCTCCCAGGCAGGTCACGCTGATCCCAGAGGAGGCGGAGGACATGTGGCACGCGTACAACCTTCTGCAGGTGGGGGACAGCCTTCGAGCATCCACCATCAGGTGAGTACCAGCGAGACCCGCACCTCAATCCATTAGGTAACATTCAGGCGCCTTAGTGTTGGAGCGCGCCCGTCACATGATGACTTGGGGTGACTGTGTCCTGCGTGAGCTTATTGGGTGGGTTTGTAGCCCCCCTCATTATACCATGCTCTAGGTCCCAACGTGGCCTCTCCCATAGCTATTTATAGGCCAGTTTTTCAGCAGAACTGAATGGTGATCTTACCTGAATCTGGTGTCTAATCCTGTCAGGAACAAACTCCCAATGTCTGCATTCATTAAAGCGACAGGCTGCGTGTATTTACCCAGTGTTCTTCACGAGAGCATACTATAAATATGACAGTGGTCCTTCATGCTGTATCTTGTATGTGGCTGCTGGTATTGTGGACAGGAGAGGGTTAATGCAGCGTGTACTGTTTATATAGTCCCAATCTGATGTCATACTCTGCACCACTCTAGGAAGGTCCAGACGGAGTCAGTCACGGGCAGCGTGGGCAGTAACCGCGTGCGCACCACCCTCACCATCTGCGTGGAGAACATCGACTTTGACTCCCAGGCCTGTCAGCTGAGGGTCAAAGGGATCAACATCCAGGAGAACCAGCACGTGAAGGTAACCGGGCCGGTCCACCCTGACCTGGTCATACTCCGGGCTCTGATGGTGTATAGTGAATATAAAGCAGTAATAATATACTAATGATGCTGCTGGGTGTCCCCTCACTCTCGCCGCAGATGGGCGCCTATCACACCATCGAGTTGGAGCCAAATCGCAAATTTACACTGGCAAAAAAACACTGGGACAGTGTCGTGTTGGAAAGAATAGGTGAGAACGCCAGTGTGCGTCCATGCACCCCCAGCGTACCCCCCAGAGAGCCCGCGTGCGTCCATGCACCCCCAGCGTACCCCCGAGAGAGCCCGCGTGCGTCCATGCACCCCCAGCGTACCCCCGAGAGAGCCCGCGTGCGTCCATGCACCCCCAGCGTACCCCCGAGAGAGCCCGCGTGCGTCCATGCACCCCCAGCGTACCCCCGAGAGAGCCAGTGTGCGTCCATGCACCCCCAGCGTACCCCCCAGAGAGCCCGCGTGCACCCCCAGAGAGCCTGCGCGCGTCCATGCACCCCAGCGTACCCCCGAGAGAGCCTGCGCGCGTCCATGCACCCCCAGCGTACCCCCGAGAGAGCCTGCGCGCGTCCATGCACCCCCAGCGTACCTCCGAGAGAGCCTGCGCGCGTCCATGCACCCCCAGCGTACCCCCCAGAGAGCCCGCGTGCGTCCCATGCACCCCCAGCGTACCCCCCAGAGAGCCCGCGTGCGTCCATGCACCCCCAGCGTACCCCCGAGAGAGCCCGCGCGCGTCCATGCACCCCCAGCGTACCCCCGAGAGAGCCCGCGCGCGTCCATGCACCCCCAGCGTACCCCCGAGAGAGCCCGCGCGCGTCCATGCACCCCCAGCGTACCCCCCAGAGAGCCTGCGCGCGTCCATGCACCCCCAGCGTACCCCCCAGAGAGCCTGCGCGCGTCCATGCACCCCCAGCGTACCCCCCAGAGAGCCTGCGCGCGTCCATGCACCCCCAGCGTACCCCCCAGAGAGCCTGCGTGCGTCCATGCACCCCCAGCGTACCCCCCAGAGAGCCTGCGTGCGTCCATGCACCCCCAGCGTACCCCCCAGAGAGCCTGCGCGCGTCCATGCACCCCCAGCGTACCCCCCAGAGAGCCTGCGCGCGTCCATGCACCCCCAGCGTACCCGCGTGCGTCCATGCAACCCCAGCGTACCCCAATAGAGCGCCCATGCACCCCCCCCCCCCCACACACACACACGTACCCCTCCAGCTCGTACGTCAGGAGCCTGCGCGCACGCCGAGAACCCGCTTGCCTCCCCGGTTCTGATGTGCATTTAAACACGCTTGCATGCTACTCAGTCTGGAACATGCCATCTCCCCCCAGAGCAAGCCTGTGACCCGGCATTCAGCGCCGATGTGGCGGCCGTGGTGATGCAGGAAGGACTGGCGCACATCTGTTTGGTCACACCAAGCATGACCCTACTGCGGGCAAAAATAGAGACCAACATCCCACGCAAGAGGCGGGGCAACTGCACCCAGCACGAGAAGGTCTGACGGGACTATAAAGGGACATGAGAGGGTCTATCTGTACATGTCCCTCTACCTACCCTCCTGTATCTCTCTCCAGTTTCTCTTATCATTCTCCATGCCTATCTTATACTCTCTCTCCTCCCCCCGTCCCTCCCTCTTTCTGTCTCTCTCCTCCCCCGTCCCTCCCTCTTTCTGTCTCTCTCCTCCCCCCCGTCCCTCCCTCTTTCGGTCTCTCTCCTCCCCCCGTTCCTTCCTCTTTCTGTCTCTCTCCTCCCCCGTCCCTTCTCTTTCTGTCTCTCTCCTCCCCCGTCCCTCCCTCTTTCTGTCTCTCTCCTCCACCGTCCCTCCCTCTTTCTGTCTCTCTCCTCCCCCCGTCCCTCCCTCTTTCTGTCTCTCTCCTCCCCCGTCCCTCCCTCTTTCTGTCTCTCTCCTCCCCCCGTCCCTCCCTCTTTCTGTCTCTCTCCTCCCCCCGTCCCTCCCTCTTTCTGTCTCTCTCCTCCACCGTCCCTCCCTCTTTCTGTCTCTCTCCTCCCCCCGTCCCTCCCTCTTTCTGTCTCTCTCCTCCCCCCGTCCCTCCCTCTTTCTGTCTCTCTCCTCCCCCCGTCCCTCCCTCTTTCTGTCTCTCTCCTCCCCCCGTCCCTCCCTCTTTCTGTCCCTCCCCTCCCTCTTTCTGTCTCTCTCCTCCCCCCGTCCCTCCCTCTTTCTGTCTCTCTCCTCCTTCTTTTCCTCTCCCCCCGTCCCTCCCTCTTTCTGTCTCTCTCCTCCCCCCGTCCCTCCCTCTTTCTGTCTCTCTCCTCCTTCTGTCTCTCTCCTCCTTCTTTTCCTCTCCCCCCCATCCCTCCCTCTTTCTGTCTCTCTCTCCTCCTCCTTTTCCTCTCTTCTCCCTCTCTTCTTTTCCTCTTTCTGTCTCTCTCCTCCCCCGTCCCTCCCTCTTTCTGTCTCTCTCCTCCCCCCGTCCGTCCCTCTTTCTGTCTCTCTCCTCCCCCCCTCTTTCTGTCTCTCTCCTCCCCCCGTCCCTCCCTCTTTCTGTCTCTCTCCTCCCCCCGTCCCTCCCTCTTTCTGTCTCTCTCCTCCCCCGTCCCTCCCTCTTTCTGTCTCTCTCCTCCCCCCCGTCCCTCCCTCTTTCTGTCTCTCTCCTCCCCCCGTCCCTCCCTCTTTCTGTCTCTCTCCTCCTTCTTTTCCTCTCTTCCCCCTCTCTCCACCCACTTTCTGTCTCTCTCCTCCTTCTTTTCCTCTCTTCCCCCTCTCTCCACCCACTTTCTGTCTCTTTCCTCCTTCTTTTCCTCTCTTCCCCCTCTCTCCACCCACTTTCTGTCTCTTTCCTCCTTCTTTTCCTCTCTTCCCCCTCTCTCCACCCACTTTCTGTCTCTTTCCTCCTTCTTTTCCTCTCTTCCCCCTCTCTCCACCTACTTTCTGTCTCTCTCCTTCTCTCCTTCTCTTTCAGTCTCTTGCTCTCGCTCTTCTTCTTTTCCTCCATCCTTCACTTCCTCTCTCTCTCTCCTTTCCTTTCTTCTCCCTCACTCTTGTGCACTCTCTTTCAGGCTCTAGAGAAGTTTTACGAACAGGTTATGCAGGGAATCCTACGACACATTAATTTTGATGGTGAGTCCTCTCTTTCTGTCCTGGTGTCTCTTTCCTCCTCTTGTTCACTCTCTCATCCTGAGAGTGAGGGATCTGAAGTGGCGAGCAGGACCCGTGGCAGAGTGTCTTGTGTCACACCGTGTAAGGACAATGACGATAACACACAGCGACGCCACGTTCTCCCTGACATAATCACCCAACCACTCATTGGCATTAAGAGACCCTCAGCGGTCTAAATCATCGTGCTCTCCATCTGTAGGGGCAAGAGAAGAGGCGGTTTCACAGCAATGGCCGGCCCCTGCACCATCTTCACTAGAGGCGTGCTCTGCTTACTGGTCCTTGTGGTCTCTCCTTTTCTCACTCTCATTATCTTCTCTAGTGGTGAAGGTGGTCCTTGTAGCACCTCTCTCTCTCTCTTGTTCTCCCCCTAATGGTTACCATGGTCCTTGTGGTTTCTCTCTAGCAGTCTCTAGTGGTTCTTATGGCGTCTCTCTCTATAGTGGTGAAGGTGGTCCTTGTGGCATCTCTCTCTCAGTAGTCTCTCTTTATCCACCTATTGGTTAACATGGTCCTTGCGGTTTCTCTCTTGCACTCTCTAGTGGTGAAGGTGATTTTTATGGCGTCTGTCACTCGCTCTCCCTATCTCTCATAGGTCTCTCTCTCTCTATATAGTGGTGAAGGTGGTCCTTGTGGCATCTCTCTCTCAGTAGTCTCTCTTTATCCACCTATTGGTTAACATGGTCCTTGCGGTTTCTCTCTTGCACTCTCTAGTGGTGAAGGTGATTTTTATGGCGTCTGTCACTCGCTCTCCCTATCTCTCATAGGTCTCTCTCTCTCTATATAGTGGTGAAGGTGGTCCTTGTGGCATCTCTCTCTCAGTAGTCTCTCTTTATCCACCTATTGGTTAACATGGTCCTTGCGGTTTCTCTCTTGCACTCTCTAGTGGTGAAGGTGATTCTTATGGTGTCTGTCACTCGCTCTCCCTATCTCTCATAGGTCTCTCTCTCTCTATATAGTGGTGAAGGTGGTCCTTGTGGCATCTCTCTCTCAGTAGTCTCTCTTTATCCACCTATTGGTTAACATGGTCCTTGCGGTTTCTCTCTTGCACTCTCTAGTGGTGAAGGTGATTCTTATGGTGTCTGTCACTCGCTCTCCCTATCTCTCATAGGTCTCTCTCTCTCTATATAGTGGTGAAGGTGGTCCTTGTGGCATCTCTCTATCAGTAGTCTCTCTTTATCCACCTAGTGGTGAATGTGGTCCTTGAGGTGTCTCTCTTGCACTCTCTAGTGGTGAAGGTGATTCTTATGGTGTCTCTCACTCGCTCTCTCCCTTTCTCTCAGTGGTCTCTCGCTCTCTATAGTGGTGAAGGTGGTCTTAGTGGCATCTCTCTTTCTCCCCCTAGGGGTGAACATGGTCCTTTTGGTGTCACTCACGCAATCTTTAGTGGTGATGGTGGTCCTAGTTGTTTCTCTATCACTGGTCTCCCTTGTTTTCTCTCTCTAGTGGTGAAGGTGGTCCTCGTGGCGTCTTTATCAGTGGTCTCCCTTGTTTTCTCTCTCCAGTGGTGAAGGTGGTCCTTGTGGCGTCTTTATCAGTGGTCTCCCTTGTTTTCTCTCTCCAGTGGTGAAGGTGGTCCTCGTGGCGTCTTTATCAGTGGTCTCCCTTGTTTTCTCTCTCCAGTGGTGAAGGTGGTCCTTGTGGCGTCTTTATCAGTGGTCTCCCTTGTTTTCTCTCTCTCTAGTGGTGAAGGTGGTCCTCGTTGTTTCTCTATCACTGGTCTCCCTTGTTTTCTCTCTCTAGTGGTGAAGGTGGTCCTCGTGGCGTCTATCAGTGGTCTACCTTGTTTTCTCTCTCTCTCTCTCTTTCTCTCTCTAGTGGTGAAGGTGGTCCTCGTGGCGTCTTTATCAGTGGTCTCCCTTGTTTTCTCTCTCTCTAGTGGTGAAGGTGGTCCTCGTGGCGTCTTTATCAGTGGTCTCCCTTGTTTTCTCTCGCTCTCTAGCGGTGAAGGTCTTCCTCGTGGCGTCTTTATCAGTGGTCTCCCTTGTTTTCTCTCTCTGTAGTGATGAAGGTGGTCCTCGTGGCGTCTTTATCAGTGGTCTCCCTTGTTTGCTCCCGCTCTCTAGCGGTGAAGGTCTTCCTTGTGGCGTCTTTATCAGTGGTCTCCCTTGTTTTCTCTCTCTCTAGTGGTGAAGGTGGTCCTCGTGGCGTCTTTATCAGAGGTCTCCCTTGTTTGCTCCCGCTCTCTAGCGGTGAAGGTCTTCCTTGTGGCGTCTTTATCAGTGGTCTCCCTTGTTTTCTCTCTCTCTAGTGCTGAAGGTGGTCCTCGTGGCGTCTTTATAAGTGGTCTCCCTTGTTTTCTCTCGCTCTCTAGCGGTGAAGGTCTTCCTTGTGGCGTCTTTATCAGTGGTCTCCCTTGTTTTCTCTCTCTCTAGTGGTGAAGGTGGTCCTTGTGGCGTCTTTATCAGTGGTCTCCCTTGTTTTCTCTCGCTCTCTAGCGGTGAAGGTCTTCCTCGTGGCGTCTTTATCAGTGGTCTCCCTTGTTTTCTCTCTCTGTAGTGATGAAGGTGGTCCTCGTGGCGTCTTTATCAGTGGTCTCCCTTGTTTGCTCCCGCTCTCTAGCGGTGAAGGTCTTCCTTGTGGCGTCTTTATCAGTGGTCTCCTTTGTTTTCTCTCTCTCTAGTGGTGAAGGTGGTCCTCGTGGCGTCTTTATCAGTGGTCTCCCTTGTTTGCTCCCGCTCTCTAGCGGTGAAGGTCTTCCTTGTGGCGTCTTTATCAGTGGTCTCCCTTGTTTTCTCTCTCTCTAGTGCTGAAGGTGGTCCTCGTGGCGTCTTTATAAGTGGTCTCCCTTGTTTTCTCTCGCTCTCTAGCGGTGAAGGTCTTCCTTGTGGCGTCTTTATCAGTGGTCTCCCTTGTTTTCTCTCTCTCTAGTGGTGAAGGTGGTCCTTGTGGCGTCTTTATCAGTGGTCTCCCTTGTTTTCTCTCTCTAGTGGTGATGGTGGTCCTCGTGGCGTCTTTATCAGTGGTCTCCCTTGTTTTCTCTCTCTAGTGGTGATGGTGGTCCTCGTGGCGTCTTTATCAGTGGTCTCCCTTGTTTTCTCTCTCTCTAGTGGTGAAGGTGGTCCTTGTAGCGTCTTTATCAGTGGTCTCCCTTGTTTTCTCTCTCTAGTGGTGATGGTGGTCCTCGTGGCGTCTTTATCAGTGGTCTCCCTTGTTTTCTCTCTCTAGTGGTGATGGTGGTCCTCGTGGCGTCTTTATCAGTGGTCTCCCTTGTTTTCTCTCTCTGTAGTGATGAAGGTCTTCCTCGTGGCGTCTTTATCAGTGGTCTCCCTTGTTTTCTCTCTCTGTAGTGATGAAGGTGGTCCTCGTGGAGTCTTTATCAGTGGTCTCCCTTGTTTTCTCTTTCTCTCTCTGTAGTGATGAAGGTGGTCCTCGTGGAGTCTTTATCAGTGGTCTCCCTTGTTTTCTCTCTCTAGTGATGAAGGTGGTCCTCGTGGAGTCTTTATCAGTGGTCTCCCTTGTTTTCTCTCTCTAGTGGTGATGGTGGTCCTCGTGGCGTCTTTATCAGTGGTCTCCCTTGTTTTCTCTCTCTGTAGTGATGAAGGTCTTCCTCGTGGCGTCTTTATCAGTGGTCTCCCTTGTTTTCTCTCTCTCTCTTTCTCTCTCTGTAGTGATGAAGGTGGTCCTCGTGGAGTCTTTATCAGTGGTCTCCCTTGTTTTCTCTTTCTCTCTTTCTCTCTCTGTAGTGATGAAGGTGGTCCTCATGGAGTCTTTATCAGTGGTCTCCCTTGTTTTCTCTCTCTAGTGATGAAGGTGGTCCTCGTGGAGTCTTTATCAGTGGTCTCCCTTGTTTTCTCTCTCTAGTGGTGAAGGTCTTCCTCGTGGCGTCTTTATCAGTGGTCTCCCTTGTTTTCTCTCTCTCTAGTGGTGAAGGTGGTCCTCATTGTTTCTCTATCACTGGTCTCCCTTGTTTTCTCTCTCTAGTGGTGAAGGTCGTCCTCGTGGCGTCTTTATCGGTGGTCTCCATGTTTTCTCTCTCTCTAGTGGTGAAGGTCTTCCTCGCGGCGTCTTTATCGGTGGTCTCCATGTTTTCTCTCTCTAGTGGTGAAGGTGGTCCTTGTGGCGTCTTTATCAGTGGTCTCCCTTGTTTTCTCTCTCTCTAGTGGTGAAGGTGGTCCTTGTGGCGTCTTTATCAGTGGTCTCCCTTGTTTTCTCTCTCTAGTGGTGAAGGTCTTCCTCGTGGCGTCTTTATCAGTGGTCTCCCTTGTTTTCTCTCTCTCTAGTGGTGAAGGTGGTCCTCATTGTTTCTCTATCACTGGTCTCCCTTGTTTTCTCTCTCTAGTGGTGAAGGTCGTCCTCGTGGCGTCTTTATCGGTGGTCTCCATGTTTTCTCTCTCTCTAGTGGTGAAGGTCTTCCTCGCGGCGTCTTTATCGGTGGTCTCCATGTTTTCTCTCTCTAGTGGTGAAGGTGGTCCTTGTGGCGTCTTTATCAGTGGTCTCCCTTGTTTTCTCTCTCTCTAGTGGTGAAGGTGGTCCTTGTGGCGTCTTTATCAGTGGTCTCCCTTGTTTTCTCTCTCTAGTGGTGAAGGTGGTCCTCGTGGCGTCTCCAGGCTTTGTTCGAGAGCAGTTCTCAGAGTTCCTTTTCCTTCGAGCCGTGAAACAAGATCTGAAGATTCTTCTGGAGAACCGAGGGAAATTCATACAGGTCCACAGCTCGTCTGGACACAAGCACTCACTGGCAGGTACTCGCACTCACTGGCAGGTACTCGCACTCACTGGCAGGTACTCGCACTCACTGGCAGGTACTCGCACTCACTGGCAGGTACTCGCACTCACTGGCAGGTACTCGCACTCACTGGCAGGTACTCGCACTCACTGGCAGGTACTCGCACTCACTGGCAGGTACTCGCACTCACTGGCAGGTACTCGCACTCACTGGCAGGTACTCGCACTCACTGGCAGGTACTCGCACTCACTGGCAGGTACTCGCACTCACTGGCAGGTACTCGCACTCACTGGCAGGTACTTGCACTCACTGGCAGGTACTTACTGATCTCTCCCTGAGACCTCCACCCCTTCGAGACCTCCACCCCTTCGAGACCTCCACCCCTTCGAGACCTCCACCCCTTCGAGACCTCCACCCCTTCCGAGACCTCCACCCCTTCCGAGACCTCCACCCCTTCCGAGACCCCCACCCCTTCCGAGACCCCCACCCCTTCCGAGACCCCTTGCTCTGACAGCACAGTTTAGCACTCTCTCTAGTCCCATTTAATCTGTATATGGCATCTAGTCCTTGACCATTGTGTCCAGTCTTCCCTGGAGGTCAGCGGTTGCCAGAAGTCTTGTTCCAAAACATCCCCTCACTGTCCATCAAAAGATGGCCCCTAAATATTTCCCAGGACTACTGAGGGGCTCGCAGGCATGTGTCTCTAGGGGGTCCCAGCTCTCTCTTCTTCTTTGTTACAGAGGTGCTCACTGACCCGGCGGTCACTGCGCGCCTGGCGGACACCAAGGTGAGTATCCCGATGTATGAGATGGTTGTGGCTGAGCATATGGAGGGCGCACCTATAACTCAACCTTTGACCCTTGCTGCCCTGTCTCGGGGGGCACACGTGACTCTCTCCCGCCTGGTACCCAGATATGTCACTCCTCCAATACGCCTGTCTAATTGTGGGGGTACTCTTCCTGGCAGTGACACTGGGGGTCTTTATGTGGCTGGTGGCCCTATGTGGGCTCCTTTACCCAGTGAGGGGGGACGCACTGTCACACAGCCTGCCGCGTCACATGTGTGTACAGAGTCACTGCATGTATGTATGATTCACACTCTCACAATCCCCCCCCTCCTCTTGCCTTCCCCCCTCCCCCTTTCTCTGCCCCATCCCTTCCCCCCCTCCCCCTTTCTCTCCCCCATCCCCTTTCTATTCCACGCCCTTTCCCCCTTTCTCTCCCCTTCCCCCTTTCCAGGCTGCTTCGGAGGTAAAAGCTTTGGGAGATTTCTACAAGATGTTGCAGCATGAACCGGACCGGGCGTTCTATGGGTAAGATGGTGCCCCCACGGACACAACGCCCCCTCACCCCGATCACACCGCGCTGGGGTCTCTCTCTGCTATTTCTGCACTTTCACACACACCCTGCTATTCCTGCCATTCCTTTCTTGCTATTCCACCGCTCTGCTATTCCACCTCGCTGTATTCCACCTCTCTGCTATTCCGGCGCTGCTCCTTTCTTGCTATTCCACCTCTCTGCTATTCCGGCGCTGTTCCTTTCTTGCTATTCCACCTCTCTGCTATTCCGGCGCTGCTCCTTTCTTGCTATTCCACCTCTCTGCTATCCCGTCCGTCCCATTCTTGCTATTCCGGCGCTGCTCCTTTCTTGCTTTTCCACCTCTCTGCTATTCCGTCCGTCCCATTCTTGCTATTTCGGCGCTGCTCCTTTCTTGCTATTCCACCTCTCTGCTATTCCGGCGCTGCTCCTTTCTTGCTATTCCACCTCTCTGCTATTCCGGCGCTGCTCCTTTCTTGCTATTCCACCTCTCTGCTATTCCGGCGCTGCTCCTTTCTTGCTATTCCACCTCTCTGCTATTCCGGCGCTGCTCCTTTCTTGCTATTCCACCTCTCTGCTATTCCGGCGCTGCTCCTTTCTTGCTATTCCACCTCTCTGCTATTCCGGCGCTGCTCCTTTCTTGCTATTCCACCTCTCTGCTATTCCGGCGCTGCTCCTTTCTTGCTATTCCACCTCTCTGCTATTCCGGCGCTGCTCCTTTCTTGCTATTCCACCTCTCTGCTATCCCGTCCGTCCCATCCTTGCTATTCCGGCGCTGTTCCTTTCTTGCTATTCCACCTCTCTGCTATTCCGGCGCTGCTCCTTTCTTGCTTTTCCACCTCTCTGCTATTCCGGCGCTGCTCCTTTCTTGCTATTCCACCTCTCTGCTATTCCGGCGCTGCTCCTTTCTTGCTATTCCACCTCTCTGCTATTCCGGCGCTGTTCCTTTCTTGCTATTCCACCTCTCTGCTTTTCCGGCGCTGCTCCTTTCTTGCTATTCCACCTCTCTGCTATTCCGGCGCTGCTCCTTTCTTGCTATTCCGGCGCTGCTCCTTTCTTGCTATTCCGGCGCTGCTCCTTTCTTGCTATTCCACCTCTCTGCTATTCCGGCGCTGCTCCTTTCTTGCTATTCCACCTCTCTGCTATTCCGGCGCTGCTCCTTTCTTGCTATTCTACCTCTCTGCTATCCCGTCCGTCCCATCCTTGCTATTCCGGCGCTGTTCCTTTCTTGCTATTCCACCTCTCTGCTATTCCGGCGCTGCTCCTTTCTTGCTATTCCACCTCTCTGCTATTCCGGCGCTGCTCCTTTCTTGCTATTCCACCTCTCTGCTATTCCGGCGCTGCTCCTTTCTTGCTATTCCACCTCTCTGCTATTCCGGCGCTGCTCCTTTCTTGCTATTCCACCTCTCTGCTATTCCGGCGCTGCTCCTTTCTTGCTATTCCACCTCTCTGCTATTCCGGCGCTGCTCCTTTCTTGCTATTCCACCTCTATGCTATTCCGGCGCTGCTCCTTTCTTGCTATTCCACCTCTCTGCTATTCCGGCGCTGCTCCTTTCTTGCTATTCCACCTCTCTGCTATTCCGGCGCTGCTCCTTTCTTGCTATTCCACCTCTCTGCTATTCCGGCGCTGCTCCTTTCTTGCTATTCCACCTCTCTGCTATTCCGGCGCTGCTCCTTTCTTGCTATTCCACCTCTCTGCTATTCCGGCGCTGCTCCTTTCTTGCTATTCCACCTCTCTGCTATTCCGGCGCTGCTCCTTTCTTGCTATTCCACCTCTCTGCTATTCCGGCGCTGCTCCTTTCTTGCTATTCCACCTCTCTGCTATTCCGGCGCTGCTCCTTTCTTGCTATTCCACCTCTCTGCTATTCCGGCGCTGTTCCTTTCTTGCTATTCCACCTCTATGCTATTCCGGCGCTGTTCCTTTCTTGCTATTCCACCTCTCTGCTATTCCGGCGCTGTTCCTTTCTTGCTATTCCACCTCTCTGCTATTCCGGCGCTGCTCCCCACGCAGGTTGGGACGTGATGCTGATGATACTCGTTATCCCTCGGGACTTTTCAGCTGCTCCCAAGATCCTTATCAGCTGTAATCAACACCTGCCCACGGCCCTGGCACTGCACCCTGCATGTGAGGGGACACTCCCTGCCCTGCAGAGCTAACAGTCTAACACCCCACCTGCTGCTCTGCCAACTGCACGGGTATCGTCCCCCCCCCCCCCCCATGACACTCTGAAAAACAAATTAAAGTTAGTTTGTTCCAGTTTTTAACTCGTTACCTAATTGTACATAAAGATCTAGAACATTATCTAAATTAATTAATATTCAAATGGTAAAATTACCTGAAATAGTGAAGACCCCCTTTACCATTGCCTTGATACAACCCATCACCTTACCTGGATTAGTGAAGACCCCCTTTACCGTTGCCTTGGTATAACCCATCACCTTACCTGGATTAGTGAAGACCCCCTTTACCATTGCGTTGGTACAACCCATCACCTCACCTGGATTAGTGAAGACCCCCTTTACCGTTGCGTTGGTATAACCCATCACCTTACCTGGATTAGTGAAGACCCCCTTTACCGTTGCGTTGGTATAACCCATCACCTTACCTGGATTAGTGAAGACCCCCTTTACCGTTGCGTTGGTATAACCCATCACCTTACCTGGATTAGTGAAGACCCCCTTTACCGTTGCGTTGGTACAACCCATCACCTTACCTGCATTAGTGAAGACCCCCTTTACCGTTGCGTTGGTATAACCCATCACCTTACCTGGATTAGTGAAGACCCCCTTTACCGTTGCGTTGGTATAACCCATCACCATCATCTATGACTAAGCCAAATATGGCTGTACCCAGGTCTGCTGAGGCCACTAATCACACACTGCGGCTAGTAACGTGTTTGTGCACAATCGCGATCACTCTTCTGCTGCCGGTATGATATGACCATGAGGTGTATGTTCTGTAGACCCCTATACTGTCTGACGTGCACCTGCTGGCGTGTCCGCTCTGTTACATATGTTTGTGTCCTCTACATACTAGTCTAAGGTTTCATTCATGTCACCCTCTTCCTTTCTGTACATATTAAGGTCATGGACTGTTTTTCCTGCTATGTATTAAGCGTGCTCACCACACGCCTCCCCTCTCTGCAATTCCAGGTTAAAACATGTAGAGAAAGCCAACGAGGCGCTCGCCATCGACACTCTGCTCATTTCTGATGAACTATTCCGGTAAGTGCCGTGAGGATGACATGACGTGCACATCTCCTGCTGGCTTAGACCTTCTTCGCTGTCTCTTCTTCTCTCCCTTCAGCCCCTGCTATCTCGTCTCCTCCAAAACCATCATTGTTCTATTCCTCTGTTCATCATTCCCCACCATTTTCTTTGTGTCCCCCCCCCCCCCCACCCATACCCTCTGTACCTCTTTTCCATCCCATGAACGTCTGTCTTCTATGCTCTCCGTCTCTCCATCTGTTCTGACTCTTCCACCATGTTCTTTGTGTCCCCCCCACCCATACCCTCTGTACCTCTTTTCCATCCCATGAACGTCTGTCTTCTATGCTCTCCTTCTCTCTATCTGTTCTGACTCTTCCACCATGTACTTTCTAATCCAACACTCTGTTCCCTCCTTTCCTTCTTCTCACCTCATTCCTCTCCACTCTTCTACCACCATCCCACTCTATCGATGTTCTCTCCCAGACCCCAGCTGTCTCACTCATCTTTTACCCTCCGTTTCAGGCATCAGGATGTACCCACACGCACCCGATACGTGAGACTGGTGGATAGTGTGAGGGACAATGCCGGGACCGTAAGGTGAGATGCCGGAGCTCAGGAATATTCTACTAAACGGGCAGTGATGGAGTGGGCATGACTGCAACTGTCTCACATCTTTTCTGTTCTCCTCAGGATATTTTCCAGTTTGCACGTCTCAGGAGAGCGTAAGTGAAACACACAGCAGCATGGAGGATTCAGCAAGGGGAATTTGGGGAGAAAGTGGGTGAGAGCTGGTGCAAGATGGCAGACAGACGGCTAGAGGGAAAGTGGGAAAGATTCAGCAGGATAAGAAAATGGAATGAGAAATGGAGGAGAAACGAAGAGAACCATCTAGAGTGGGAAGAGGAAGAGAGAGACCTTTTGAGAGGACGTTACAGGAAAACAGTGGAGAGAGCCAGTGGGAGAGGAAAAGAAACAAAACAGACATGTTGGAAGGGGAAACAACCCCCAAACCGAGGTGGGAGTGGGGGGAGCGCGAGAGCAAACAAATAAGGAAAGTGGCAGGGAGGAAAGCTGTGAGGATTCATTACGGTGGACATTAAACTATTATTATGAAGTGGGATGTAAAGATACTTGGAGAGTTCATACGTTCACCCTCTTCTGTTTGTCCTCAGAACTGAACCAGTTGACCGGAGTGGCGGCCATCTTGCGCTTCCCTGTGGCCGATCTGTCTGAGGATGAATCCAGCTCAGACGAGGATTAAATGATCCTTCCTGCTCCTGTGGGGCAAATACAATGACCTCTCTATATGACTGGCTGTTGCCTCTTTATTGGGGGGAGAGTTGGAGGGGCTCCAGCTGGAGGAGGGGTGTGGGACAGTGCAATATTATGAGTTAATCCCTTCAGGTACCAGCCTGCCCTGTGATTGGCAGAGAGATAAAGATACTCTAATACACATCATACAATCCAGCCTGGTGCATCTCGTCCTAGCGAGGGGCTGACGTGCCGTCCCTGCTCCATGTCTGCTCCATCTGGGGATCAGGACTTCTCAAGTAGTGGATTTTGTTAAGTGGAGTTGTGGAAGTCCCAGCTCTGTACAGTACGTGTCTGCTGTCTTTTGTCAAGTGTTCTTTTTGTGTCCATGGAGTGCTTTGTGTCTATTGGTGGTGTATCTGCTGTATCTATGTTGCTCAAACCTGGGCGGGTGGTGGTGTGCCTGCGGTGACCAGACCTGGGCGGCGGGTGGTGGTGGTGTGCCTGCGGTGACCAGACCTGGGCGGCGGGTGGTGGTGGTGTGCCTGCGGTGACCAGACCTGGGCGGCGGGTGGTGGTGGTGTGCCTGCGGTGACCAGACCTGGGCGGCGGGTGGTGGTGGTGTGCCTGCGGTGACCAGACCTGGGCGGCGGGTGGTGGTGGTGTGCCTGCGGTGACCAGACCTGGGCGGCGGGTGGTGGTGGTGTGCCTGCGGTGACCAGACCTGGGCGGCGGGTGGTGGTATTCAGACCTGGGCGGGTGGTGGTGGTGTGCCTGCGGTGTCCAGACCGGGGTGGTGGTGGTGGTATTCAGACCTGGGCGGGTGGTGGTGGTGTGCCTGCGGTGTCCAGACCGGGGTGGTGGTGGTGGTGGTGGTGGTGGTGGTGGTATTCAGACCTGGGCGGGTGGTGGTGGTGGTGTGCCTGCAGTGTCCAGACCTGGGCGGGTGGTGGTGGTGTGCCTGCGGTGGTTGAGTGGAGTGTCTGCTGTGTGTGCTTAAGAGAACCTCTAACGTTCTAGATACTAGTTCACTAACCACTCATATCACCAGAACATCAACAGGATAAGGATTCACCCCAAAACATTATATCACTAGAACGGCACTAAGTGCAGAGGGTCTCCCCCAAAGAGTTATATCACTGGGACACCCAACGAGTACAGGGGGATCTCCCCAAAGAGTTATATCACTGGGACACCCAACGAGTACAGGGGGATCTCCCCAAAGAGTTATATCACTGGGACACCCAACGAGTACAGGGGGATCTCCCCAAAGAGTTATATCACTGGGACACCCAACGAGTACAGGGGGATCTCCCCAAAGAGTTATATCACTGGGACACCCAACGAGTACAGGGGGATCTCCCCAAAGAGTTATATCACTGGGACACCCAACGAGTACAGGGGGATCTCCCCAAAGAGTTATATCACTGAGTTACCAACGAGTACAGGGGGATCTCCCCAAAGAGTTATATAACTGGGACACCCAACGAGTACAGGGGGATCTCCCCAAAGAGTTATATCACTGGGACACCCAACGAGTACAGGGGGATCTCCCCAAAGAGTTATATCACTGGGTTACCAACGAGTACAGGGGGATCTCCCCAAAGAGTTATATCACTGGGTTACCAACGAGTACAGGGGGATCTCCCCAAAGAGTTATATCACTGGGACACCCAACGAGTACAGGGGGATCTCCCCAAAGAGTTATATCACTGGGACACCCAACGAGTACAGGGGGATCTCCCCAAAGAGTTATATCACTGGGACACCCAACGAGTACAGGGGGATCTCCCCAAAGAGTTATATCACTGGGACACCCAACGAGTACAGGGGGATCTCCCCAAAGAGTTATATCACTGGGACACTGAGCGTGGGTGATCACCCCATGTTATAATACAGGATATGGAACCACCCCAAATTGTAGAGATAAGATTGGCATGAGATACCCCCTGGTATTATAGGTAGATAAGAGACAGAGACTGAATCATGAAGATAGAGAGATAGACAGAGAGATAGATACATAGATGGATATATAGATAGATAGAGAAATAGAGAGAGAGATAGAGGGATAGATAGACAGATGAATCAGGAATGAGAGATCTCCTCACTGCTAGTGGAGAGAGACAGTTCCTGCAACAAGAGAACTTGCTCACTACAAGTAGGGAGAGAGACACTTTCCAGGAATGAGAGAGCTCCTTACTGGTAGTGAGAGACAGAGCAAGGTGAGACAGAGAAGATAGAGGTAGGAACAGAAGAGACACAACCCGGAGAGATAGAGAGTGCCGAGAGACCATACCGTGCACATTGAGAGGTGAAAGAAAGCTCACCAAAGGTATGGAAAAGACAGAGCTCCTCATGGTTAAGTCGATTAGAGAGACCTCCCAGCAGGCACATAAATAAATAGAGTGTGTTAGATAAAGAGAGAGTCCGCTCCCTGCACTCTAATCCCTTTTAGACAGCCATATAAGGTGCCACATTCTACTCCACTTTCTTCTTCGCAGTTTAGACAGAGATGGGAGACCGCTCGAAGCATTTGAGGTAGAGGAAACAAACAAGAGAAAAGAGACAGCTCTCTGCCCTTTAAATAGAGAAGAGAGCCTGTGCCTTGTAGGTTAGGGAGAGCAGAGAAACAAGTCTAGGAATGTAGGAGAAAACCTCAGAGAAGACAGACCGCTCCTAGGAGAGAGCTACAAATAGGGAGACAGGAGAGACCGCTCCTAGGAGAGAGCAGCAAATAGGGAGACAGGAGAGACCGCTGCTAAGAGAGAGCTACAAATAGGGAGAGAGGAGAGACCGCTCCTAGGAGAGAGCTACAAATAGGGAGAGAGGAGAGACCGCTCCTAGGAGAGATCTACAAATAGGGAGACGGGAGAGACCGCTCCTAGGAGAGAGCTACAAATAGGGAGACGGGAGAGACCGCTCCTAGGAGAGAGCTACAAATAGGGAGACGGGAGAGACCGCTCCTAGGAGAGAGCTACAAATAGGTAGACGGGAGAGACCGCTCCTAGGAGAGAGCTACAAATAGGGAGACGGGAGAGACCGCTCCCAGGAGAGAGCTACAAATAGGGAGACGGGAGAGACCGCTCCCAGGAGAGAGCTACAAATAGGGAGACGGGAGAGACCGCTCCCAGGAGAGAGCTACAAAAAGGGAGACGGGAGAGACCGTTCCTAGGAGAGAGCTGCAAATAGGGAGACGGGAGAGACCGCTCCTAGGAGAGAGCAGCAAATAGGGAGACGGGAGAGACCGCTCCCAGGAGAGAGCTACAAATAGGGAGACAGGAGAGACCGCTCCTAGGAGAGAGCAGAAAATAGGGAGACGGGAGAGACCGCTCCTAGGAGAGAGCTACAAATAGGGAGACGGGAGAGACCGCTCCTAGGAGAGAGCTACAAATAGGGAGACGGGAGAGACCGCTCCTAGGAGAGAGCTACAAATAGGGAGACGGGAGAGACCGCTCCTAGGAGAGAGCTACAAATAGGGAGACGGGAGAGACCGCACCTAGGAGAGAGCTACGAATAGGGAGACGGGAGAGACCGCTCCTAGGAGAGAGCCTCGAATAGGGAGACGGGAGAGACCGCTCCTAGGAGAGAGCTACGAATAGGGAGACGGGAGAGACCGCTCCTAGGAGAGAGCTACAAATAGGGAGACGGGAGAGACCGCTCCTAGGAGAGAGCTACAAATAGGGAGACGGGAGAGACCGCTCCTAGGAGAGAGCTACAAATAGGGAGACGGGAGAGACCGCTCCTAGGAGAGAGCTACAAATAGGGAGACGGGAGAGACCGCTCCTAGGAGAGAGCTACAAATAGGGAGACGGGAGAGACCGCTCCTAGGAGAGAGCTACAAATAGGGAGACGGGTGAGACCGCTCCTAGGAGAGAGCTACAAATAGGGAGAGAGGAGAGACCGCTCCTAGGAGAACGCTACAAATAGGGAGACGGGAGAGACCGCTCCTAGGAGAGAGCTACAAATAGGGAGACGGGAGAGACCGCTCCTAGGAGAGAGCAACGAATAGGGAGACAGGAGAGACCGCTCCTAGGAGAGAGCTACAAATAGGGAGACGGGAGAGACCGCTCCTAGGAGAGAGCTACAAATAGGGAGACGGGAGAGACCGCTCCTAGGAGAGAGCTACAAATAGGGAGACGGGAGAGACCGCTCCTAGGAGAGAGCTACAAATAGGTAGACGGGAGAGACCGCTCCTAGGAGAGAGCTACAAATAGGGAGACGGGAGAGACCGCTCCCAGGAGAGAGCTACAAATAGGGAGACGGGAGAGACCGCTCCCAGGAGAGAGCTACAAATAGGGAGACGGGAGAGACCGCTCCCAGGAGAGAGCTACAAAAAGGGAGACGGGAGAGACCGATCCTAGGAGAGAGCTACAAATAGGGAGACGGGAGAGACCGCTCCTAGGAGAGAGCAGCAAATAGGGAGACGGGAGAGACCGCTCCTAGGAGAGAGCTACAAATAGGGAGACAGGAGAGACCGCTCCTAGGAGAGAGCTACTAATAGGGAGACAGGAGAGACCGCTCCTAGGAGAGAGCAGCAAATAGGGAGACAGGAGAGACCGCTCCTAGGAGAGAACAGAAAATAGGGAGACAGGAGAGACCGCTCCTAGGAGAGAGCTACAAATAGGGAGACGGGAGAGACCGCTCCTAGGAGAGAGCTACAAATAGGAAGACGGGAGAGACCGCTCCTAGGAGAGAGCTACAAATAGGGAGACGGGAGAGACCGCTCCTAGGAGAGAGCTACAAATAGGGAGACGGGAGAGACCGCACCTAGGAGAGAGCTACAAATAGGTAGACGGGAGAGACCGCTCCTAGGAGAGAGCTACAAATAGGGAGACAGGAGAGACCGCTCCTAGGAGAGAGCTACAAATAGGGAGACGGGAGAGACCGCTCCTAGGAGAGAGCAGCAAATAGGGAGACGGGAGAGACCGCTCCTAGGAGAGAGCTACAAATAGGTAGACGGGAGAGACCGCTCCTAGGAGAGAGCTACAAATAGGGAGACGGGAGAGACCGCTCCCAGGAGAGAGCTACAAATAGGGAGACGGGAGAGACCGCTCCCAGGAGAGAGCTACAAATAGGGAGACGGGAGAGACCGCTCCCAGGAGAGAGCTACAAAAAGGGAGACGGGAGAGACCGTTCCTAGGAGAGAGCTACAAATAGGGAGACGGGAGAGACCGCTCCTAGGAGAGAGCAGCAAATAGGGAGACGGGAGAGACCGCTCCCAGGAGAGAGCTACAAATAGGGAGACAGGAGAGACCGCTCCTAGGAGAGACCGCTCCTAGGAGAGACCGCTCCTAGGAGAGAGCTACAAATAGGGAGACGGGAGAGACCGCTCCTAGGAGAGAGCTACAAATAGGAAGACGGGAGAGACCGCTCCTAGGAGAGAGCTACAAATAGGGAGACGGGAGAGACCGCTCCTAGGAGAGAGCTACAAATAGGGAGACGGGAGAGACCGCACCTAGGAGAGAGCTACGAATAGGGAGACGGGAGAGACCGCTCCTAGGAGAGAGCCTCGAATAGGGAGACGGGAGAGACCGCTCCTAGGAGAGAGCTACGAATAGGGAGACGGGAGAGACCGCTCCTAGGAGAGAGCTACAAATAGGGAGACGGGAGAGACCGCTCCTAGGAGAGAGCTACAAATAGGGAGACGGGAGAGACCGCTCCTAGGAGAGAGCTACAAATAGGTAGACGGGAGAGACCGCTCCTAGGAGAGAGCTACAAATAGGGAGACGGGAGAGACCGCTCCTAGGAGAGAGCTACAAATAGGGAGACGGGAGAGACCGCTCCTAGGAGAGAGCTACAAATAGGGAGACGGGTGAGACCGCTCCTAGGAGAGAGCTACAAATAGGGAGAGAGGAGAGACCGCTCCTAGGAGAACGCTACAAATAGGGAGACGGGAGAGACCGCTCCTAGGAGAGAGCTACAAATAGGGAGACGGGAGAGACCGCTCCTAGGAGAGAGCAACGAATAGGGAGACAGGAGAGACCGCTCCTAGGAGAGAGCTACAAATAGGGAGACGGGAGAGACCGCTCCTAGGAGAGAGCTACAAATAGGGAGACGGGAGAGACCGCTCCTAGGAGAGAGCTACAAATAGGGAGACGGGAGAGACCGCTCCTAGGAGAGAGCTACAAATAGGGAGACGGGAGAGACCGCTCCCAGGAGAGAGCTACAAAAAGGGAGACGGGAGAGACCGTTCCTAGGAGAGAGCTACAAATAGGGAGACGGGAGAGACCGCTCCTAGGAGAGAGCAGAAAATAGGGAGACGGGAGAGACCGCTCCTAGGAGAGAGCTACAAATAGGGAGACGGGAGAGACCGCTCCTAGGAGAGAGCTACAAATAGGAAGACGGGAGAGACCGCTCCTAGGAGAGAGCTACAAATAGGGAGACGGGAGAGACCGCTCCTAGGAGAGAGCTACAAATAGGGAGACGGGAGAGACCGCACCTAGGAGAGAGCTACGAATAGGGAGACGGGAGAGACCGCTCCTAGAAGAGAGCCTCGAATAGGGAGACGGGAGAGACCGCTCCTAGGAGAGAGCTACGAATAGGGAGACGGGAGAGACCGCTCCTAGGAGAGAGCTACAAATAGGGAGACGGGAGAGACCGCTCCTAGGAGAGAGCAACGAATAGGGAGACAGGAGAGACCGCTCCTAGGAGAGAGCTACAAATAGGGAGACGGGAGAGACCGCTCCTAGGAGAGAGCTACAAATAGGGAGACGGGAGAGACCGCTCCTAGGAGAGAGCTACAAATAGGGAGACGGGAGAGACCGCTCCTAGGAGAGAGCTACAAATAGGTAGACGGGAGAGACCGCTCCTAGGAGAGAGCTACAAATAGGGAGACGGGAGAGACCGCTCCCAGGAGAGAGCTACAAATAGGGAGACGGGAGAGACCGCTCCCAGGAGAGAGCTACAAATAGGGAGACGGGAGAGACCGCTCCCAGGAGAGAGCTACAAAAAGGGAGACGGGAGAGACCGTTCCTAGGAGAGAGCTACAAATAGGGAGACGGGAGAGACCGCTCCTAGGAGAGAGCTACAAATAGGGAGACGGGAGAGACCGCTCCTAGGAGAGAGCTACAAATAGGGAGACAGGAGAGACCGCTCCTAGGAGAGAGCTACTAATAGGGAGACAGGAGAGACCGCTCCTAGGAGAGAGCAGCAAATAGGGAGACAGGAGAGACCGCTCCTAGGAGAGAACAGAAAATAGGGAGACAGGAGAGACCGCTCCTAGGAGAGAGCTACAAATAGGGAGACGGGAGAGACCGCTCCTAGGAGAGAGCTACAAATAGGAAGACGGGAGAGACCGCTCCTAGGAGAGAGCTACAAATAGGGAGACGGGAGAGACCGCTCCTAGGAGAGAGCTACAAATAGGGAGACGGGAGAGACCGCACCTAGGAGAGAGCTACAAATAGGTAGACGGGAGAGACCGCTCCTAGGAGAGAGCTACAAATAGGGAGACGGGAGAGACCGCTCCTAGGAGAGAGCTACAAATAGGGAGACGGGAGAGACCGCTCCTAGGAGAGAGCAGCAAATAGGGAGACGGGAGAGACCGCTCCTAGGAGAGAGCTACAAATAGGGAGACGGGAGAGACCGCTCCTAGGAGAGAGCTACAAATAGGGAGACGGGAGAGACCGCTCCCAGGAGAGAGCTACAAATAGGGAGACGGGAGAGACCGCTCCCAGGAGAGAGCTACAAATAGGGAGACGGGAGAGACCGCTCCCAGGAGAGAGCTACAAAAAGGGAGACGGGAGAGACCGTTCCTAGGAGAGAGCTACAAATAGGGAGACGGGAGAGACCGCTCCTAGGAGAGAGCAGCAAATAGGGAGACGGGAGAGACCGCTCCTAGGAGAGAGCTACAAATAGGGAGACAGGAGAGACCGCTCCTAGGAGAGACCGCTCCTAGGAGAGACCGCTCCTAGGAGAGAGCTACAAATAGGGAGACGGGAGAGACCGCTCCTAGGAGAGAGCTACAAATAGGAAGACGGGAGAGACCGCTCCTAGGAGAGAGCTACAAATAGGGAGACGGGAGAGACCGCTCCCAGGAGAGAGCTACAAATAGGGAGACGGGAGAGACCGCTCCTAGGAGAGAGCTACGAATAGGGAGACGGGAGAGACCGCTCCTAGGAGAGAGCCACGAATAGGGAGACGGGAGAGACCGCTCCTAGGAGAGAGCTACGAATAGGGAGACGGGAGAGACCGCTCCTAGGAGAGAGCTACAAATAGGGAGACGGGAGAGACCGCTCCTAGGAGAGAGCTACAAATAGGGAGACGGGAGAGACCGCTCCGAGGAGAGAGCTACAAATAGGGAGACGGGAGAGACCGCTCCTAGGAGAGAGCTACAAATAGGGAGACGGGAGAGACCGCTCCTAGGAGAGAGCTACAAATAGGGAGACGGGAGAGACCGCTCCTAGGAGAGAGCTACAAATAGGGAGACGGGAGAGACCGCTCCTAGGAGAGAGCTACAAATAGGGAGAGAGGAGAGACCGCTCCTAGGAGAAAGCTACAAATAGGGAGACGGGAGAGACCGCTCCTAGGAGAGAGCTACAAATAGGGAGACGGGAGAGACCGCTCCTAGGAGAGAGCAACGAATAGGGAGACAGGAGAGACCGCTCCTAGGAGAGAGCTACAAATAGGGAGACGGGAGAGACCTCTCCTAGGAGAGAGCTACAAATAGGGAGACGGGAGAGACCGCTCCTAGGAGAGAGCTACAAATAGGGAGACGGGAGAGACCGCACCTAGGAGAGAGCTACAAATAGGTAGACGGGAGAGACCGCTCCTAGGAGAGAGCTACAAATAGGGAGACGGGAGAGACCGCTCCCAGGAGAGAGCTACAAATAGGGAGACGGGAGAGACCGCTCCCAGGAGAGAGCTACAAATAGGGAGACGGGAGAGACCGCTCCCAGGAGAGAGCTACAAAAAGGGAGACGGGAGAGACCGTTCCTAGGAGAGAGCTACAAATAGGGAGACGGGAGAGACCGCTCCTAGGAGAGAGCAGCAAATAGGGAGACGGGAGAGACCGCTCCTAGGAGAGAGCTACAAATAGGGAGACAGGAGAGACCGCTCCTAGGAGAGAGCTACTAATAGGGAGACAGGAGAGACCGCTCCTAGGAGAGAGCAGCAAATAGGGAGACAGGAGAGACCGCTCCTAGGAGAGAACAGAAAATAGGGAGACAGGAGAGACCGCTCCTAGGAGAGAGCTACAAATAGGGAGACGGGAGAGACCGCTCCTAGGAGAGAGCTACAAATAGGAAGACGGGAGAGACCGCTCCTAGGAGAGAGCTACAAATAGGGAGACGGGAGAGACCGCTCCTAGGAGAGAGCTACAAATAGGGAGACGGGAGAGACCTCACCTAGGAGAGAGCTACAAATAGGTAGACGGGAGAGACCGCTCCTAGGAGAGAGCTACAAATAGGGAGACAGGAGAGACCGCTCCTAGGAGAGAGCTACAAATAGGGAGACGGGAGAGACCGCACCTAGGAGAGAGCTACGAATAGGGAGACGGGAGAGACCGCTCCTAGGAGAGAGCTACAAATAGGGAGACGGGAGAGACCGCTCCTAGGAGAGAGCAGCAAATAGGGAGACGGGAGAGACCGCTCCTAGGAGAGAGCTACAAATAGGGAGACAGGAGAGACCGCTCCTAGGAGAGAGCTACTAATAGGGAGACAGGAGAGACCGCTCCTAGGAGAGAGCAGCAAATAGGGAGACAGGAGAGACCGCTCCTAGGAGAGAACAGAAAATAGGGAGACAGGAGAGACCGCTCCTAGGAGAGAGCTACAAATAGGGAGACGGGAGAGACCGCTCCTAGGAGAGAGCTACAAATAGGAAGACGGGAGAGACCGCTCCTAGGAGAGAGCTACAAATAGGGAGACGGGAGAGACCGCTCCTAGGAGAGAGCTACAAATAGGGAGACAGGAGAGACCGCTCCTAGGAGAGAGCAGAAAATAGGGAGACAGGAGAGACCGCTCCTAGGAGAGAGCTACAAATAGGGAGACGGGAGAGACCGCTCCTAGAAGAGAGCTACAAATAGGAAGACGGGAGAGACCGCTCCTAGGAGAGAGCTACAAATAGGGAGACAGGAGAGACCGCTCCTAGGAGAGAGCTACAAATAGGGAGACGGGAGAGACCGCTCCCAGGAGAGAGCTACAAATAGGGAGACGGGAGAGACCGCTCCCAGGAGAGAGCTACAAATAGGGAGACAGGAGAGACCGCTCCTAGGAGAGAGCAGAAAATAGGGAGACAGGAGAGACCGCTCCTAGGAGAGAGCTACAAATAGGGAGACGGGAGAGACCGCTCCTAGGAGAGAGCTACAAATAGGAAGACGGGAGAGACCGCTCCTAGGAGAGAGCTACAAATAGGGAGACGGGAGAGACCGCTCCTAGGAGAGAGCTACAAATAGGGAGACGGGAGAGACCGCACCTAGGAGAGAGCTACGAATAGGGAGACGGGAGAGACCGCTCCTAGGAGAGAGCTACAAATAGGGAGACGGGAGAGACCGCTCCCAGGAGAGAGCTACAAATAGGGAGATGGGAGAGACCGCTCCCAGGAGAGAGCTACAAATAGGGAGACAGGAGAGACCGCTCCTAGGAGAGAGCAGAAAATAGGGAGACAGGAGAGACCGCTCCTAGGAGAGAGCTACAAATAGGGAGACGGGAGAGACCCCTCCTAGGAGAGAGCTACAAATAGGAAGACGGGAGAGACCGCTCCTAGGAGAGAGCTACAAATAGGGAGACGGGAGAGACCGCTCCTAGGAGAGAGCTACAAATAGGGAGACGGGAGAGACCGCACCTAGGAGAGAGCTACGAATAGGGAGACGGGAGAGACCGCTCCTAGGAGAGAGCCTCGAATAGGGAGACGGGAGAGACCGCTCCTAGGAGAGAGCTACAAATAGGGAGACGGGAGAGACCGCTCCTAGGAGAGAGCTACAAATAGGGAGACGGGAGAGACCGCTCCTAGGAGAGAGCTACAAATAGGGAGACGGGTGAGACCGCTCCTAGGAGAGAGCTACAAATAGGGAGAGAGGAGAGACCGCTCCTAGGAGAAAGCTACAAATAGGGAGACGGGAGAGACCGCACCTAGGAGAGAGCTACGAATAGGGAGACGGGAGAGACCGCTCCTAGGAGAGAGCCTCGAATAGGGAGACGGGAGAGACCGCTCCTAGGAGAGAGCTACAAATAGGGAGACGGGAGAGACCGCTCCTAGGAGAGAGCTACAAATAGGGAGACGGGAGAGACCGCTCCTAGGAGAGAGCTACAAATAGGGAGACGGGTGAGACCGCTCCTAGGAGAGAGCTACAAATAGGGAGAGAGGAGAGACCGCTCCTAGGAGAACGCTACAAATAGGGAGACAGGAGAGACCGCTCCCCTCAGGTACAAATAGCTCCCTGCAGGTAGACAGAGCAATGAGACACCTCCCCGCATGCAGATGGTATATATCCTGCAGTGTGATCTGTCCTCAGGTAGACTGACAGGTATAGACTAGACAGCCAGCTCCAGACTCCACCCAGACAACAGCCTATAAATCAGAGACAGACAGCAAGAGCGCAGACTGCACCCATCTCACAGGAGTGACTGTTGTGTGAGGGCTCTGCAACCTTCCCAGGTGAGTGTGTGAGGTGTGTCCGGGATGTCTCTCCAGGTCATACTCGGCTTTGCGTTGCTTTCACAGTCTGTTATCTCATTCAGGTAGCTGTCTCTCTGGGGTGTTACCTGATGACCAAAGATTGTCTTTCTTTGTGGGGCCTCCTTATGGCCTGGGGTCTGTCTCTCTCGGGCGTCTGTCTCTCTCTGTTGTCTGTCTCTCTCTGTTGTCTGTCTCTCTCCGTTGTCTGTCTCTCTCCGTTGTCTGTCTCTCTCCGTTGTCTGTCTCTCTCCGTTGTCTGTCTCTCTCGGGTGTCTGTCTCTCTCGGGTGTCTGTCTCTCTCGGGTGTCTGTCTCTCTCGGGTATCTGTCTCTCTCGGGTATCTGTCTCTGAGGTCTTACCTAATGACCAATGTCTCTCACTGAGGTCTTTCAGATGGCAGTATCACTAGGTGCTGTCTCTCTGCTTCGCCATTCTGCCTGATGTCTAGGTGCTGTCTCTCACTCTTTGGCATTTCTGCCTGATGTCTAGGTGCTGTCTCTCACTCTTTGGCATTTCTGCCTGATGTCTAGGTGCTGTCTCTTACTATTTGGCCATTCTGCCTGATGTCCAGGTGCTGACTCTCTCTCTTTGGCCATTCTGCCTGATGTTCAGGTGCTGTCTCTCATTCTCTCTTTGGCCATTCTGCCTGATGACTAGGTGCTGTCTCTCACTGAGGTCTTTCAGATGGCAGTACCACCAGGTGCTGTCTGTCTCTCTCTTTGGCCATTCTGCCTGATGACTAGGTGCTGTCTCTCACTGAGGTCTTGCAGGTGGAAGTATCACCAGGTGCTGTCTCTCTGCTTGGCCATTCTGCCTGATGTCCAGGTGCTGTCTTTCACTGAGATCTTACAGATGGCAGAATCACCAGGTGCTGTCTCTCACTCTTTGGTTATTCTGCATGATGTCCAGGTGCTGTCTCTCTCACTCTTTGGCCATTCTGCCTGATGTCTAGGTGCTGTCTCTCACTCTTTGGCCATTCTGCCTGATGTCTAGGTGCTGTCTCTCACTGAGGTCTTGCAGGTGGAAGTATCACCAGGTGCTGTCTCTCTGCTTGGCCATTCTGCCTGATGTCCAGGTGCTGTCTTTCACTGAGATCTTACAGATGGCAGAATCACCAGGTGCTGTCTCTCACTCTTTGGTTATTCTGCATGATGCCCAGGTGCTGTCTCTCTCACTCTTTGGCCATTCTGCCTGATGCCCAGGTGCTGTCTCTCTCACTCTTTGGCCATTCTGCCTGATGTCTAGGTGCTGTCTCTCACTCTTTGGCCATTCTGCCTGATGTCTAGGTGCTGTCTCTCACTCTTTGGCCATTCTGCCTGATGTCTAGGTGCTGTCTCTCACTCTTTGGCCTTTCTGCCCGATGTCCAGGTGCTGTCTTTTACTCTTTGGCCTTTCTGACTGACGGGTGGTCTCTCTCTCTCTCCATTCTGACTGACGGGTGGTCTCTCTGACAGTGGTCTTCCCGTGTACTCTCGCTCTCTCTTTGGCCATTCTGACTGATGGGTGGTCTCTCTCTCTCTGACAGTGGTCTTCCCGTGTGCTCTCTCACTCTCTCTCTCTCTTTGGCCATTCTGACTGATGACCGGTGGTCTCTCTCTGACAGTGGTCTTCCCGTGTGCTCTCTCACTCTCTCTCTCTTTGGCCATATTGACTGATGGGTGGTCTCTCTCTCTCTCTCTCTGACAGTGGTCTTCCCTTGTGATCTCACTCTCTCTCTCTCTTTTGCCATTCTGACTGATGGGTGGTCTCTCTCTCTCTTACCGTGGTCTTCCCATGTGCTCTCACTCTCTCTCTCTTTGGCCATTCTGACTGATGGGTGGTCTCTCTCTCTCTGACCGTGGTTTCCCCATGTGCGCTCACTCTCTCTCTCTCTTTGGCCATTCTGACTGATGACCGTTGGTCTCTCTCTCTGACAGTGGTCTTCCCATGTGCTCTCTCACTCTCTCTCTCTTTGGCCATTCTGACTGACGGGTGGTCTCTCTCTCGCTCTGACCGTGGTCTTTCCATGTGCTCTCACTCTCCTCTCTCTTTGGCCATTCTGACTGATGACCGGTGGTCTCTCTCTCTCTGACAGTGGTCTTCACGTGTGCTCTCACTCTCTCTCTCTTTGGCCATTCTGACTGATGGGTGGTCTCACTCTCTCTCTCTCTGACCATGGTCTTCCCATGTGCTCTCACTCTCTCTGGCCATTCTGACTGATGAGTGGTCTCTCTCTCTCTCTGACAGTGGTCTTTCCGTGTGATCTCACTCTCTCTCTCTTTGGCCATTCTGACTGATGGGTGGTCTCACTCTCTCTCTGACCGTGGTCTTCCCATGTGCTCTCACTCTCTGTGGCCATTCTGACTGATGGGTGGTCTCTCTCTCTCCGACAGTGGTCTTCCTGTGTGCTCTCTCACTCTCTCTCTTTGGCCATTTTGACTGATGGGTGGTTTCTCTCTCTCTGACAGTGGTCTTCTCGTGTGCTCTCACTCTCTCTCTCTTTGGCCATTCTGACTGACGGGTGGTCTCTCTCTCTGACCGTGGTCTTTCCATGTGCTCTCACTCTCTCTTTCTTTGGCCATTCTGACTGATGACTGGTGGTCTCTCTCTCTCTCTGACAGTGGTCTTCCCATATGCTCTCACTCTCTCTCTCTTTGGCCATTCTGACTGATGGGTGGTCTCACTCTCTCTCGGACCATGGTCTTTCTATGTGCTTTCACTCTCTCTCTCTTTGGCCATTCTGACTGATGGGTGGTCTCTCTCTCTTGGTCTTCCCATGTGCTCTCTCACTCTCTCTCTCTTTGGCCATTCTGACGGGTGGTCTCTCTCTCTGAGACAGTGGCCTTCCCATGTGCTCTCTCTTTAGCCATTCTGACTGATGACCGGGGTCTCTCTTTCAGATGCAGTCTCTCTCGGTTAGTCCAAGTGGTGTGGCAATGTTCCTCTTCTTCCTGCTGCTGCTCCAGTGTGTGCTGCTCCTGAGGTCAGAGATCACATCACCAGGTGAGTGTTGCCCCAACCTCTGCCATCATACCCCTGTCCCCCCTCCCCCCCCCCCAGTTAGTGTAGGGGTACTAAGCTGTCTCTTGTCGTATTGTGTTTTATTTGCTTTTTACATGGAAGGTTCTTGTTGGCCGATAACATTTTAAATGCAGTTGAAAGCGTTGCCACTGAGGAATGTCACATTATCATAGAAGTAAGGACGTCCTTTTCTGCATTCAAGGTCCCACTTGTAGAAGTAGAATCAATGGCGGCTCCTTGGGTAATACATTAATGGCTATATATGTAAAGACTGTCTAGTAAATCTTGCAGGTGTCCGAGTCAATCTTTAACCCCTTTAGTCCCGGGGCTGAGTTATACATGGGTGATTTCCCGCTCCTGCACCGTGTTCCTGCCCCGGGGTGTCCTGCTTTACTACATGTTCAGGCGGGCGCACCTCCTCCCCAGGCTCTCCTTTGAAGTGGGATCCACACTGGGGCTCTGCAGGTCTCTCCTGGTGTGTGTGGGGAGGGGGACAGCAGCTGTCTCTTTGATGTCTGTCTCTTTGAAGTCATACAGGGGGAGGGAGGTGGGGGCATATATATATATATATATATATATATATATATATATATATATATAATCATTTAGTGTATGGCGAGAAGGAGAATAAGCAAACTTCTCCACCCTACAGAGTATATACAACATCTGCAAGTCTAAAAATAAGTTTTAAGAAACGTATTTCTCGCTCCAAATTCCCAGAAATACAGTCATTGTACTGAAGAAACTGGGCGGGGACATGCAAATGAGAAGACAATGCATCTTCCTCTAAAATACAAAAACATTTTATACATGGCTCCTTTAAAGCACGTGCTCACTGTATAACACCGCTTTTAAGCAAAGCACAGGACTGGATACATTTTTATTTTAGAGTAAGATGCATTGTCTCATTTGCATATCTGCTCACCATACACTAAATGATTGTTGTTGAAAACTGGGTCCCACAAAAGAACCAACCTCATACTGAGAGGCATCATCCCCGAAACAGGACTGCCTGTGAGCGGGGTCTTGGTTTGTGCAAAATCCAATCCTGTGCTTTGCCTAAAAGCGGTGTTATACATCTCCAGGATGCATATACAGGCAGAAGATGTATATACTCTTACAGGTACAGATTGCACATTGGCTCTTACAGGCACAGGCTGCAGATTGGCACTTGCAGGTTGAGAAAGGATGCAGGGTGTTGTGAGAGCGTCGACTTCCGAGCAACTTGATCAGACTGACGCATCGAGTACCGAGCAATGTTGACGTTCCAAGCAATGTTTCCCCGTGAGACGCAATGAGTACTGAAAACGACAAAAAACGGAGCTGACGCCTTCAGCATATACCTAGATATCATACATCACCTCGTTTTATGTTTTATGCATATACTCAATATGTGAATATCTAAATACATATGTATATATACATGTCATGATGTAAATGCTGTGAATATTATATTCTGTATATATATATTAGTACTACAGAAAATGAATAGCCCATGTTCCCCAGAAATACAGAAACTGGGCGGGGACATGCAAATGAGTCCACGATGCATTTTTTCTCTTAAATCCCCAAAAAACTTTACACATGATTCCTTTTAGGCATATGCTTGCTGTAATATATATATATATATATATATATAGTACACTCAGGGATCATTATCTGGCCCAGGTAATATTGGATTTAGTCATCACAAGTCATATTGATTTAATATCAAATGTTAAAATAGGGGAACCCTTGGGGAACAGTGATCATAACACAGTCTCATTTGAGATTGAATACAAAAAACAGAGTAAGGGGCCAACAAAAACTCAACATTTTAAAAGGGCCAACTTTAATGGGCTAAGGGCAGCGATACAACGTATAGACTGTGACAAAGAACTTACAGGAAAAAAATACTGAAAATAAATGGACAACATTCAAATCCTTACTAAATAAGCATACACATCGGCATATACCATGTGGAAATAAAATGAATAGGAGTAAATCACATCCCATGTGGCTTAACAATGACTTAAAGATCATGAAAAGGGAAAAGAAACATGCATTTAAATTATACAAGAAGGAGGGAACAAAGGCAGCTTTATGTGACTATAAGGAAATCAACAAGTCTGGCAAAAGGGCTATTAGACTGGCTAAAATAGACAATGAGAAGTCAGTTGCAAAGGAAAGTAAGACTGACCCTAAAATATTTTTTAAGTATATTAATAGGAAGAAGGTGAGGAAGGAAGATATAGGAACATTAGAATGTGACACAGTCTGATAATTAGTGACCAGGAAAAGGCAGATACACAAGGGAGGTACCAGTGGTTGGGATACTGCAACATAATGGGGCTACACTACCGTCACTAAATATTTGGTTAACACAGGAGGAAATCCAAAAGAGGTTGGAATATTCCTGATGGAATACATCCAAGGGTACTGAGGGAACTGGGGTCTGTAATAGCCAAACCATTATATCTAATCTATCAAGACTCCCTCACCACAGGGTCTCTACCAGATCACTGGAGAAAAGCAGAGGTGATACCTATACATAAGCATGGAGTAAGAGCAAATCCGGAGAATTATACCAGTGAGCCTCACTTCTGTAGTGGGGAAGCTTTTAGAAGGGTTAATAAAGGATAATGTACAAGTATATGTCTATTTGAACAGGATTATAAGTAGCAGTCAACACGGATTTATGAGGGATAGGTCATGTCAAACAAATCTAATTAGTTTCTATGAGGAGGTTAGTAGGAACCTGGATCAAGGCAACTCAGTGGATGTAGTATTTTTGGATTTTACAAAGGCTTTTGATACAGTGCCACATGGGAGACTTTTGAGCAAACTAAGGGATACAGGAATTGCAGTAAATATCTGCTCATGGATCGAGAGCTGGCTAAAATACAGGAAGAAAAGGGTTGTTGTAAATGGAACATACTCCGATTGGATTAATGTGGTAAGTGGGGTTCCTCAAGGTTCAGTAATAGGTCCTCTCCTTTTTAACATATTTATTAATGACTTAGAAATCGGACTTGAAAGTAGTGTCTCCATTTTTGCTGATGACACTAAGTTGTGCAAGGTAATTAAATCAGATAATGATGTACTTTCCCTACAAAGGGATTTGCATAAATTAGAGAAATGGGCGGCTAAATGGCAGATGAGATTTAATACAAATAAATGTAAAGTTATACATCTAGGAAGGAAAAATAGCCATGAAATTTATAATCTTAATGGAGCAAATCTAGGGTTATCAGATATTGAAAAGGATTTGGGAGCTTGTGGACAACCACCTAGGTAAAAGTGCTTAATGACAAGCAGCAGCTGCAAAGGCAACTAAAATATTAGCATGTATTAAGAAGGGTATAGAAGCAAGGGAAGCAAATATAATTCTGCCACTATACAAATCTCTAGTACACCCTCATTTGGAATATGGAGGACAATTTTGGGCACCACTTCATAAAAAGGACATTTTAGAGCTGGAAAAGGTACAGAGGAGGGCAACAAAACTAATAAGGGAAATGGAGGGGCTAAGTTATGAAGAAAGACTAACCAAATTACTTATTTTCGTTAGAAAAAAGGCATTTATAAGGGGTTGTGATTACCTTATATAAATCCAGGGTCAGTATAACGATTTGCTACGGGAGCTTTTTGTGCCAAGAGATTTTCAATTGACAAGAGGACCATCCTGAGGTTAGAAGTAAAAAGATTCCACCTTAAAGAAAGAAAAGGGTTCTTCACAGTAAGGGTGGTTAATCTGTGGAATTCTCTACCAAAGGAGGTGGTGACAGGGGATACGATAGACAACTTCAAAAAGGGGTTAAATATCTTTTTGAATAAAGAGGGCATTCAAGGTTATCCTAGATAACTAGCGAAGGAATATTGATCCAGGGAGACATTTGATCTCCAGTTTCAGGGGTCAGGAAGGAATTTTGCTTTTTTTTCCCCTTATGAGACAATTGTCCAAAGTCTCACTGGGGCTTTATTTTTTCTGTTTGCTTCCTCTGGATCAATTAACAATTAATAACAAACCGTCCAAGAGAGATATAAAAAGGTTGAACTTGATAGACTAACTCTTTATTCATCCTCAAATACTATACTATTAATAATTAATTAACAACTAATTAATTAATTAAGAACTAATCTGCATATTGCAGATTAGAGGAGATCTTAAAAGGTTTAACTTGATGGACTGAAAGTCTTTTTTTCAACCTCAATTAATATAAAAAGATTAGACATTACATACTTTAGCACCAGGGTAATACATGCAAGGAATAAGCTTCCAACAGAAGGAGTAGAATAACATCAATAACAAGCTGGTGTCATCTTAACAAGAAAGAAAAGCTGGCTATACATAGTATATACATTAGACCTCTCTGACAGACTCTTCATTGGCTTCCAATTCCCTTTAACATAAAATGTTGACTTTCAGTATACAAAGCCTTAAATGCGTCCGTACTCTATGTCTCTGATCTCAGTTCACCCCAAGCCGCCATCTTCCTTATGCCTAGGACCTGCTCCTCTCTAATTACCAACACCTACTCTCACCTTCAAGTCTTCTCCAGTGCCGCTCCTGACCTTTGGACCTAATCTCAGACAGTTACAAGTCATTAAGCGCCCCCTCTCTCAGCCTCTATTAATACAGCACTCCATGTCCGAGGCGTGACTACACAATGCTTCATGGACCCTCTCCTTCCTCCCATTGTTGCCCATTATAGAGTATCACGAAGGTAATTTATACATCAATAGTGCTCCTGATGGTGATGTCCAAATTCAAGGTGGCTCTCCACCAAGTTTGGTACCCGAGGCAGCTAACTGGGTTGTTTGACCCAAGACTTGCTTTGGATATCCGTGCATCCGGCGGGCTCTTTGGGTTACCATTGGTCTTGCCCGTTAGGAGAAAATGAAGTGGGCCGTACATCCAGCGAGTTATAGTCCAGGGTACTGAAGAAACAATAAGAGAAAAGGACATGTTTTTAGGATAGGTGTCACTTCTAGGATGAGATGATTATTAATCAGAGCAGCAGTAGAAGAAATAACTAAAATGACAATGAGGTCATAGACAATGAGGTCATAGTAATTGGAGATTTTTTTAAGGGAATGAGAGGGAAGCGCCATGAGAGATCACGATATCCAAATGTTACACAGATTTTGTTAATGAATGTCATTTTTTTAATAAGATAATACAACCAATTTCTACCCCTGTATCCAATATTATAGCACATCAACCCAGAATTGTGGTACAGGTATAATTAGATATTTCTCTAACGATGGCTTACATGAGTTATTCCATTATCCTAAACTCCTCTCTAATACCCCCCCCCCCCCCCCCCCCCCCCACATCTCAGCGTTTTCATTAATCATTTGATTGGGGAGGTTCGTTAGTTTCAGATCTCGCCTGGAGCTCACCGAAAGCGGGTGTTATTTGGCATACTAGAACGGGGTCATGTGTGTGTAACTTCTCTAAAGGCGTCCGGATCCAAAGGTAATCTGTAATAGGAGTAATAAGAGATTTTAATTGGCCAGATGTGCCCTGGGAGATTCCCACTGCTGGCAATTCTATTCTCAGTTCTGTGCAAGCGGCATCACTTACACAATTTTGTAAAGGAGCGTCGTCGTGCCCTTACATGTAAAGCCTATATGTTTGTTTGTTGGGCAGAGGCTATTAAAAACATGTAGATTACAATGAATAAGTTAATATTTTCTTGCTTATGAATATATCCATTTTCTCTCCAGCAGAGCCACTTTTCTCCACCTGCCTGTGTGTGGCCAGTTCTGCCTGGAAGCTGGAATAAAAAAAAATCTGACCAGTCAGATTGAGCATGCTCAGTGAAAGGAGGTGGAGCTATAATGGTTCATGTACTTCAACTGGGTGGGGCCTAAAGCGTAGCTGTAAGCAGGTTACAATACCGCAGTTAATCTCTGTGTAGAAATTGAAGGTGGGGCTAATGATATAATGGGGCGGGACTGTGATATCCTAGCCTAGCTTTCCTCCAAGCTGCATGATGGTCCAGCCCCCATACAGATTTGGCCCCGCCCCTGACCAGACACAGGGAGGAGGAGATCAGCAACTTGCTTGAGGCCAAAAAGTTTAAAAAGTAAGAACAAAGAAAATGTTTTACTTTATGATTAGCTGCAAGTAGGTTTTCTTACTTATTAATACTAGTCTAGGTGAGAGCTTAGAGTGTTCTGAAGGGTTTAGTATATATATGTCGTATGAGTAAAGACCGCGTCGAACCAAACACAAGGCTAGCATGGAAAATACAGAGGGATCGTCTGAAACAAGCGATGCCTCACCCTCCATTAGGTATGTTCTAGAAAAGAAAACCAATCTGGATCAGGGGTGTCTAAACTCGGTCCTGGAGGGCCACACACAGGCCTGGATTTGATGCTGTGCACAAGTGAGTCAATCACTTCTTCAGTCATCCTGACTCACCTGTGCACAGGAAGGATATATTAAAATCCAGGCCTGGGTGTGGCCCTCCAGGACAGAGTTTAGACACCCCTGATCTAGATGATACAAACAGACTCTGAGGAGCAGGGAAGAGAAAGCTGCAGCGACACCTACATTATGTTACACAGTGACTAGAGAAACAGTAATGGGGCAATAAGGAGACTTCTAAGAAGGTAGGTGATCGCTCTGCGGGGGAAGACCAAGACATAACAAACTATCTTCTAGATGATACAAACAGACTCTAAGGAGCAGGGCAGAGAAAGAGGCAGCGACACCTACATTATGTTACAAGTCTCCTTATTGCCCCATTAGTGTTTCTCTAGTCACGGAGTAAGAAGGTAGGTGATCAATCTGCGGAGGAATATAAGGACATAACAAACTACCTGAATAGATGAAGATGTCTGCCCTGTGTGAATATCCACTCATGGAGCTGCATTAAAGGGCCAGTACAAGCTCCACACAACCATATTGTATCCAACAGATCGCCACACAAACACCAAACAAATATATGCGCTTAGATCAGTTCGTGTTGGCTTTATCAGTTCTCGTCATTCAAAGATGGCTGCCCATTCGCACTCCCCCACCTCCCTGGGTATGCGAAGGTATAACATTGCCCAGTCACATCAGGGGTCACCTATTCTACACAACTCTTTAATGGTGGGGTATCTAGTTGTGAAGCCTGAATGTTCATATGTAACCTCTGACCTTTCTCCTTAGTACTATCAGAATGCTTCACAGTGAATGGGGGTGATTACCGAGGAACGATAAGCCACGCGGGTCCAGAGGGGATACCTTGTCTGTACTGGAATCAGACCACCCAACACCTATACAACACACAGTCTCACCCCAATAAGGAGCTGGGGCTGGGCAATCACAACTACTGCAGGTAATGGCATGGTGGGGGGGACTGAAGAACATTTTGGGGCAGTGCTGATGGAACAGAACCTGAGAAACCATCCTCATTGTACACCTCTCCTAGAAGGGTCTGGCAGTCTGCATCCATTGCTGATGCATGCTGGGAGAAAATGACATGCTTGAATTGTGTATGGGTGATACCATATATCTGATATATATCACACCCTGAGTGGTTATTAAGTGTATGACCGAATGTGTATGTCTCGGATTGCTTTGTGTGAATAGATTATTTACTTACATGTGTGGGGATAATCCCAATCCAGAGATGTTCCATCTTCTACATTGTAAATTGCACTCATGTCACATGCCGGTAAGGTCATGCTTAAGATCCTAAAAGCTCGGCTGCAACAATATATGGGACAGATTAACGCCTTGAATTGTGGTGTTGGATAAAATTGCTTAGAGTCCCTTGGACTGCAAGAAGATGCAATAAATAAAAAAAACTGGTCACTGGAAGGTATGAACATGAGGCTTAAACTCAAATATTTTGGCCATTTCCTGATGCTGGGAAAAACTAAAGGGACGTGAAAAAGGGGTCTGCAGAGGTGGGGATGGATGAAGTAATTAAAGCAATTAACATGAGCTTGATGGAGCTGAGAGAGAGAACGGCTGACAGATGTGTGTGGCTTGCTGTGGTCCAGGGAGTCAGGGAGAGTCGCACATGACTGAACAACTAAATAACAACAACAAAGCTGTAAGTGTGGTTAAATAACTCCATGGTGTGAAGATAATGTATAGGACTGTATACGTACTATGACTTATGTTTGGCGACATGTGATGAGCATGTGCTGATAGATATCATTCGGGTTGTGATTTGTGTATGTAGATAAGCCATGTCCATCCATGAACTGTAGAGGTGCATGTGTTTATATACAGGAATCCTGATGCGGACGTCCAGCCCTGGTGTTACGTATCTGAGAATGAGGAAGGGGTCTATTGGAAGTACTGTGATATCCCTACATGCCACAGTAAGACCTCACAACATTACTCCTTACATGCTCTGAAACCGTATTCGTGCATGTGATATAATTCACAACTTTATATATATAAATATATATATTGTGACTGCGCTACATCCATACACGTATCTCCAGGCTCAGCCATTTCAACTACCATCCATTTATCCATATTTTATTGGGAATGCCACCAACTGGCTATTACTGTTTTATAGCGTGTTTATTACCATGTCTACACAACTTTATGGGTTATCTTCTGTGAGCACATCAAAAAAGAGGAAATAGCACGGTAACTGTGCACACTTTGGCTTCAGTACAAAAGTACAAATATTGTGGTCATCTAATGTATATTTACAAAAATAATTGTAACTTTTATTAGTACCTCCTAAAATTCACCACTCAAATAATATAAAAACATAAGGACCATAATTCCAAAAATGGGTCTCGATGATATTATGACCCTCGGTGGGGTGAGCTGGGAGGTCACCTATGGTCGATGATATAGTTATGTCACCATTGCATGTTCTCTGTTCCCCTCCAGTGCCTGGGTACCTTGGCTGCTTCCTAGACTTCGGCAGCCCCCCAGCTCTTAGTGGGGAAGGGGGTACATCATCCAAACTTACTGTACAAACCTGCATCCGATACTGCCGTAAGAAAGGATACCAGGTACTTACCTTATATACAACATGTCTGCTGCGTGTGCGTAAAATGATATTATGTATATAGATTTACTCTGATATAATGTACGTATCTGCCAGTACGCAGGTCTGGAGGCAGGCTACGCCTGTTTTTGTGGAGATGCGTCAGACAAGGCCACTCTACAGTCCGTCAGCGACTCTCAGTGTGACCAGGCCTGTTTTGGGAAACCTACGGAGCTTTGTGGGGGAGACGGCACACTGAGCGTGTATAGTGGTGAGTCCTCGGTGTGTGTCCACCCTCACAGGGGCTTCATGTTCATCTCACAAACAGAAGAGGACCTTGCTGTCTACATCAGGGAAAGGTCATATGTTGGAGCGTTGGTGCCATGTCTTCATTTGTTCTTTATCAAATATTGATATTTAACCTCTAAAAAGTTATCCCTCTTCTATACCATCCGACCCTTCCCCTCCCTTATCCCTCTTCTATACCATCCTACTCTCCACTCCCTTATCCCTCTTCTATACCATCCTACCCCCACTCTCTTATCCTTCTTCTATACCATCCTACCCTTCCACTCCCTTATCCCTCTTCTATACCATCTGACCCTTCCCCTCCCTTATCCCTCTTCTATACCATCCTAACCTTCCCCTCCCTTATCCCTCTTCTATACCATCCTACCCTTCCACTCCCTTATACCTCTTCTATACCATCCTACTCTTCCACTCCCTTATCCCTCTTCTATACCATCCTATCCTTCCACTCCATTATCCCTCTTCTATACCATCCTACCCTTCCACTCCCTTATCCCTCTTCTATACCATCGTACTCTCCACTCCCTTATCCCTCTTCTATACCATCCTACCCCCACTCCCTTATCCCTCTTCTATTCCATCCTACCCTTCCACTCCCTTATCCCTCTTCTATACCATCCTACTCTCCACTCCCTTATTCCTCTTCTATACCATCCTACCCCCACTCCCTTATCCTTCTTCTATACCATCCTACCACTACTCCCTTATCCCTCTTCTATACCATCCTACCCTTCCACTCCCTTATACCATCCTATCCTTCCACTCCCTTATCCCTATTCTATACTATCCTACCCAAACTCCCTTATCCCTCTTCTATACCATCCTACGCTTCCACTCCCTTATCCCTATTCTATACTATCCTACCCAAACTCCCTTATCCCTCTTCTTTACCATCCTACCCTTCCACTCCCTTATCCCTCTTCTATACCACCCTACCCTTCCACTCCTTTATACCAAACAAGTGAGAACATTGCTCAGTAATCCACCGTAGGTAAGGAGTCTGTGACTGACTTGATGATGGGAGTTCAAAATATACAGTTATGCCTTTCAATTTGTTTCTACTGTGTATATCTACTATTCTATATCTACTTATCTTGCCTCCTGCAGCGTGGGTAGGTGCATGCCACTGGAACTTCTCCTCTGTGTCTGGGGTTCTGTACTCTCCTGACTTCCCAGAGGACTATGGTTCAGGTCGTGAGTGCTCCTGGGATATTCGTCCTCCAGACTCTGTCTCAGTGGAGCTGAAGTTTCACTCCTTCCAAGTCCCTGACCCCAATGATGTCCTTGAGCTAAGAGATGGGATAAGCGGACATATCCTTGCACAGATCCCGGGAGGTCAGGAGGCACCGAGTACAATAACAGTGTCCACTGGGCACCTTCAGATCAAGTTCCAATCTGATCAGATGCTTAGTGGTCCAGGATATGCCATCACCTACCAAGGTAATGTGGGATTCAGGAATATTTAGACTGTAAGTTTGTGAGTTTTCAATCTTATAAGTGATAGCAATGTGTTCATATTGTTTTTGCCTTGTACTTACCCCTGTATAGCGCTACAGAATATGTTGGCACATTATAATAAGATGATAATAATAAAGAGGTGCAGTGACCGTTCTGTGTAAGCTTTCAAGGTATGAATACAAGAAAAGGTGATAAAGAGAATCACAGTGGGTATAGAATTACAGTGCCCTAAAGTCCAAAAGGAAGACCAATAAATCAGATTTTTTTTTTTAAATCATACTTTGGAATATCTAAATGAAATAGGAAAGCAAAAATGATAAAAAAAACAACAAAAAACAATAAAGAAATAAATTAAAGAAAAATAGAATAACTGAGTTAGATAAGAGGATGCCCCCGAGTTCATACCTTGTGGACGTACCTTTTATATTCTAGCCTTGAGTCTATTTAGATACATCTGTATCAACTTTGCGCACCTAGCGGGAAGAAATTTGCTTTTGTTAATTAATTGCAAAGATTTACAACAGGATCTAGGTCAGAGCCACTCAAGGACATTCACCTTCCTGTCCTTCAGTCATCACAAGGTTGACTTGTGCTTTGGGTCATTGTCTTGCTGAGAGATCATCTTCCCATCTTCAGACTGGCTGAGGACTTTAGGCTTTCTTTGCATCATCCACCTTCCCTTCTAACCTGACATGTGCCTCCTGTCCTGCTGACATCATCCTCCCATCTTCAGACTGGCTGAGGACTTTAGGCTTTCTTTGCACCATCCACCTTCCCTTCTAACCTGACATGTGCCTCCTGTCCTGCTGAGATCATCTTCCCATCTTCAGCTTGGCTGAGGGCTTTAGGCTTTCTTTGCACCATCCACCTTCCCTTCTAACCTGACATGTGCCTCCTGTCCTGCTGAGCGATCATCTTCCCATCTTCAGCTTGGCCGAGGACTTTAGGCTTTCTTTGCATCATCCACCTTCCTTTCTAACCTGACATGTGCCTCTGGTCCTGCTGAGATTATCTTCCCATCTTCAGCTTGGCTGAGGACTTTAGGCTTTCTTTGCACCATCCACCTTCCCTTCTAACCTGACATGTGCCTCCTGTCCTGCTGAGCGATCATCTTCCCATCTTCAGCTTGGCTGAGGACTTTAGGCTTTCTTTGCACCATCCACCTTCCCTTCTAACCTGACATGTGCCTCCTGTCCTGCTGAGCGATCATCTTCCCATCTTCAGCTTGGCTGAGGACTTTAGGCTTTCTTTGCATCATCTACCTTACCTTCTAACCTGACATGTGCCCCTTGTCCTGCTGAGATCATCTTCCCATCTTCAGCTTGGCTGAGGGCTTTAGGCTTTCTATGCACCATCCACCTTCCCTTCTAACCTGACATGTGCCTCCTGTCCTGCTGAGCGATCATCTTCCCATCTTCAGCTTGGCTGAGGACTTTAGGCTTTCTTTGCACCATCCACCTTCCCTTCTAACCTGACATGTGCCTCCTGTCCTGCTGAGCGATCATCTTCCCATCTTCAGCTTGGCCGAGGACTTTAGGCTTTCTTTGCATCATCCACCTTCCTTTCTAACCTGACATGTGCCTCTGGTCCTGCTGAGATCATCTTCCCATCTTCAGCTTGGCTGAGGACTTTAGGCTTTCTTTGCACCATCCACCTTCCCTTCTAACCTGACATGTGCCTCCTGTCCTGCTGAGCGATCATCTTCCCATCTTCAGCTTGGCTGAGGACTTTAGGCTTTCTTTGCACCATCCACCTTCCCTTCTAACCTGACATGTGCCTCCTGTCCTGCTGAGCGATCATCTTCCCATCTTCAGCTTGGCTGAGGACTTTAGGCTTTCTTTGCACCATCCACCTTCCCTTCTAACTTGACATGTGCCTCCTGTCCTGCTGAGCGATCATCTTCCCATCTTCAGCTTGGCTGAGGGCTTTAGGCTTTCTATGCACCATCCACCTTCCCTTCTAACCTGACATGTGCCTCCTGTCCTGCTGAGATCATCTTCCCATCTTCAGCTTGGCTGAGGGCTTTAGGCTTTCTATGCACCATCCACCTTCCCTTCTAACCTGACATGTGCCTCCTGTCCTGCTGAGATCATCTTCCCATCTTCAGCTTGGCTGAGGGCTTTAGGCTTTCTTTGCACCATCCACCTTCCCTTCTAACCTGACATGTGCCTCCTGTCCTGCTGAAGAGAAACATTCCCAGCACATGATGCTGCCACCACGTTTTCCTGTAGGAATGCTGTTTTTGGAATGTTACAATATTCTGGATTTTTGCCAGACGAACCATTTTGCATTGTGGCCAAGCAGTTTGATTTTGGTCTCATCTGACCACAGCACCTTTTGCCACTTGATCACAGAATCTTTATGGTGCATTTGGCAAAACATAAACAAGACTTGAGTGTTGATGTAGTGTCTTTTTTCCCCTTTACACCCTCCCATATAGGGCAGATTGTGGAGTGCCTGTGATAGTGTTGACCAGTCTTTGCGATATAGGCCTGTAGCTACTCTTGGTAACCTCTTTAATCGGTCTTCTTCTTGCTAAGTCATCCAGTTTTCCAGGAAGGCCTGTTCTAGACAATGTCTGGAAGGTACCATACACCTTGCACATCTTAATGATGATCTTATTGTGCTTCGTCAAATACTTAAAGGCTCTGAAATGGTTGTATACCCCATTGCTTGACCTCTGCCATCTCACTATCCATACACTATTCCTGTAGTATTTGCAGATCTTATTCTCGAGTTCTTTGGAAGCAACTTTCCACCCATAGTGTATTCTTTGCTTCTCCGCTGAATTCGTATTGATACCACCGTTTTTTGTTTTTGTTGTGAACTTATCCAAATTACCACAATTGATCACTGGTGGGACCGAATTAGATTTGTGTGATTTGTAAGGTGATATTTTATATAAAGAGGGTATTTGCTTACCCAAGTAATGTGATGATTTATACCAACGCAATAGTAAAGGGGGTCTCCACTAATCCAAGTAAGGTATTTTACTGTTCTAATATTAATAAGAGTTGCAAAGTAGCAGTGAACGTGTGGTGGTGAGTTTTGTCTGGAATGACGATAGATCTTATTATAAGACCAGATGTGCCGTATAGACCTGGATCAGTACAGGAATAGCAGAGGGGGGTGGTACCTGGAGGTGCAGAGATAGAGCTTGTATGTGCAATAATAGTAGTAAACTCTCTCTTTCTCAGGTCTGAGGGCCCCTGATGCGGTGGCATCCAGTGACCGCACAGAACAATCCGAGAACGTCATATCCAAGAAAGGTTTGTGGAACAGAGGGACTGACAGAACAGGGGGAGTAGAAATACAAATGATGCAAAATAGTGAATGGGTTCCTGTAGGGCAGGTAGTAGCAGGACGAGGAGTCGAGCTGAGAGTAGGGAAGGAGTCCATTGCATTATGCACCATTTTAGTTGCATAGGGAAAAGTTCTGTAGTAAAGAAATATCCGATCTTAGCCAGTTGTGCACAAGTGGGGGGTTGCAGGATGAGGAAGGGAGCAAGGTGGACACAGGATGCTAAGGGTAAATCACAGGAAGATGTGTGCAGAGCCCCAGAGACGTGGGGAACAAAGAGAAGATTTATGGAAGACATCTGGGAGATGGAGGCAAGGACAGTGGCATTGGTGTCCCAAAGAAAGAGGGACTGGGAGGACTGATGCAAAAGGAGGAGCTACTTGGGACACCGAGGAGGAGACGTGCAAGAGTAGTGGAGCAGGGGCACTAGTGGAGGAGAAAAGCATGAAGCGCTAGGTTGTAGCGCAGGAGGAGGACAAGAACTGTAGGACACAATAGAAGACAAAGACCAGGGCAATTGCAGCCGGTCTCCAACTTTACATAATTGTGTTTCCTTCTAATTACAGTTTGGATCCTGATAGTAACTGGCGTGTGTCTCCTAACCGTTTGCGTTGGATATCTAATATGGAGGTGAGATAAATGCTCCTCTGGGGAGATGGCAGATCTCTGTGATGCTTCGCAATGTTTGGAAGAGCTTTGTATAAAATATCTCTCCCTCTCGTTGTCAGGTTTTCCCTTTGGTCCTGGGGTGCATCTGGACCTGGTCCTGGAGTACAACCATCCTGCTCTGTGCTATACAAGCCAGGATGTAGAGGACACCTCACCTGTGCCAATCAGTCCTCCATGAAATCCCTGCTCTGAGCAAGGAGGCTTCTAGGACTGGACATAACATGAAGCCAGGCTATGAAAATGGAGCAAAGGATGCTCATCCGGACAGCAAGAAGATGGCACAATATTGTGCCCGAAAAGTGCAAAACTCTGCAGAGAAAAACTAGCAGGAACCACAAGCTGCAGCACAGACAGAGTGACAATGTGCTTAGAATGAACACCAGATGCAGCAATGCTCTGCGGAAAAGCAATAGGGTGCAATACTCTGCATTGCAGGCGTACTTGTCATTGTAATACTGTTCAGAGAGATAGGATGGAGCAAGAACTTTCAGGAACATAGCAAAGAGTAATGTTCTGCAGACAAATAAGTGTTGTGCAAATACCTGCACAGAACAGAGCAACAATCTGCAGGGATTGGACACAATATGCAGCCGTGCTCTGCAAGCGCTCACAAAGTATGCTCTACTAAGAATAATCCCCTGGGAGAAGCATTGCCCCACAGAGAATGACCACAGGGCGGCATGCTGCGCTGCACTAGAATGACCACAGGGCGGCATGCTGCGCTGCACTAGAATGACCACAGGGCGGCATGCTGCGCTGCACTAGAATGACCACAGGGCGGCATGCTGCCCTGCACTAGAATGACCACAGGGTGACTCGCTGCCCTGCAGAGAATGGCCACAGGGTGGCTTGCTGCCCTGCAGAGAATGACCACAGGGTGGCTTGCTGCCCTGCAGAGAATGACCACAGAGTGGCTCGCTGCCCTGCAGAGAATGACCACAGGGTGGCTCGCTGCCCTGCAGAGAATGACCACAGGGTGGCTCGCTGCCCTGCAGAGAATGACCACAGGGTGGCTCGCTGCCCTGCAGAGAATGACCAAAGGGTGGCTCGCTGCCCTGCAGAGAATGACCACAGAGTGGCTCGCTGCCCTGCAGAGAATGACCACAGAGTGGCTCGCTGCCCTGCAGAGAATGACCACAGGGTGGCTCGCTGCCCTGCAGAGAATGACCACAGGGTGGCTCGCTGCCCTGCAGAGAATGACCACAGGGTGGCTCGCTGCCCTGCAGAATGACCACAGGGTGGCTCGCTGCCCTGCAGAGAATGACCACAGGGTGGCTCGCTGCCCTGCAGAGAATGACCACAGGGTGGCTCGCTGCCCTGCAGAGAATGACCACACGGTGGCTCGCTGCCCTGCAGAGAATGACCACAGGGTGGCTCGCTGCCCTGCAGAGAATGACCACAGGGTGGCTCGCTGCCCTGCAGAGAATGACCACAGGGTGGCTCGCTGCCCTGCAGAGAATGACCACAGGGTGGCTCGCTGCCCTGCAGAATGACCACAGGGTGGCTCGCTGCCCTGCAGAGAATGACCACAGGGTGGCTCGCTGCCCTGCAGAGAATGACCACAGGGTGGCTCGCTGCCCTGCAGAGAATGACCACAGGGTGGCTCGCTGCCCTGCAGAGAATGACCACAGGGTGGCTCGCTGCCCTGCAGACACTGGGAGGAGCAGTCCAAGAATGCAGGCAGGTGCTCCCAATATATAATGTTTATTGAATACAGAGGGGCAATGCCTTGCCTGGAAGGAACACGGGACAAACCAATCTTTGCAGAGCACAAAAAAGTTAAGAAGCTGGTTGGATATATTTAGGGCTTGCCAGGATCTGCCCTCCTTACAGTTACTTTCTTGACCTTGCACTTTCACATTTATGTTTGTATTGACCGAATATTGTATTATTTTGTAAAACTGAAACAAATATCAGAATATTCCTAAATAAAACACACACATTAAATCCGTCGCAATTATAAGAGGTCGGATGGTGGATGATTCAAGGCTGAATGTGTGTGTGTGTGTATATATATGTATATGTATGTATATATGTGTATGTAAAGATATAGATACTAGTGACTTGCCCGTATGACGAAAATAAAAAGTGAAGCCTGGCAATGCTGTTTGCCACACCCTGGGAGCTTCTTCCCCTCTACTTTACTGTCCTCACGATGAGAGCCTTTGGAGCTCATTGCGAGTCCCTCCCCCTGTCTACTTCCTCCCTTGTGTCTCATTTCCATCCCCCCCCCCCCCCCCATGTTTTTACCTTACCTCTCCCTCCCAAGTCTCTAACCCCCTCCCCTGTGTCTCTTTCCCCCCTCTCCCTCCCATGCGTCTCTTTCCCCCCTGTCCCTGTTCCCCCTCTCCTTCTGTGTCGCTCCCCTCCCTGTGTCTCTTCCCTCCCTCTGTGTCTCCTTATGCGCTGGGCATGCGCAACACGCGGCTCATGCCGCACTCTGCGCATGCAAACTCACACCGCGCATGTGAGGCTGACGCTGTGCAATGCGCATGTGCGCTATCCGATCGCCTTTGCGATCGGATCTTTGTCAAACTGAGATTCGTCACAAGCGTGACGTCAAATCGCAGTTTGACAATTATAATATGTGATATAGCCCCGCATTAGGATGTGTGTGTGGCGCAATCGGCATCACTGGGCATTTGTGGATAATCCTCTAAACGTGGACATCGATTTAAAGACCAAATAAGCAGAGCATTTGCACGTGTCACTTATATATGCATGCATTGGAATGCACTGGCAGATGTATATATCTATCACCAGAATCAGATCACTGACAACAAAAGTTTCGAGCACTTGCTGTCTACGCTCCTCAGGAGAGGGGTTTAGGGGACCGTTTCCCATCTAATGATGTAATGTTTTTCCTGCTTACCTCTATGATCTCAGCAGCGAGTACAATTTCGGCAGCGCCACCTAGCAGCTCCTTGCTGCAACTGCTGTTGCCACTGCTGGAGTACTCATATAGGAAGTATTCTTATAGTGGTATTTATCTTTCAGGAAGGGGTTAAGGGGTCATTTTCTTTCCAATGAAGCGTTTGATGTAGTTTCCTCTTAGAAGCACGGCTTAAGGGCCTGTCAATGGAAGGGTTTAGGGGCAGGTGATGGGGGCAATTCCTGATCCAAATAGGGGTTTTAGTGGCAGATACCTGTCAGAGGAATGGATTAGGGCAGTTTCCCATCAAATGAAGCATTTGGGGGGGTAGTTTCCTCTCAAAAGCGTCAGTTCCCTGACAGAAGAAGGGTTTAGGGGGTGGATTCCTGTCACAAGAAGGGTTTAGGGGGTAGATTCCTGTCACAAGAAGGGTTTAGGGGGTGGATTCCTGTCACAAGAAGGGTTTAGGGGGTAGATTCCTGTCACAAGAAGGGTTTAGGGGGTGGATTCCTGTCACAAGAAGGGTTTAGGGGGTAGATTCCTGTCACAAGAAGGGTTTAGGGGTAGATTCCTGTCACAAGAAGGGTTTAGGGGGTAGATTCCTGTCACAAGAAGGGTTTAGGGGGTAGATTCCTGCCACAAGAAGGGTTTAGGGGGTAGATTCCTGTCACAAGAAGGGTTTAGGGGGTAGATTCCTGTCACAAGAAGGGTTTAGGGGGTAGATTCCTGCCACAAGAAGGGTTTAGGGGGTAGATTCCTGTCACAAGAAGGGTTTAGGGGGTAGATTCCTGTCACAAGAAGGGTTTAGGAGGTAGATTCCTGTCACAAGAAGGGTTTAGGGGGTAGATTCCTGTCACAAGAAGGGTTTAGGGGGTAGATTCCTGTCACAAGAAGGGTTTAGGGGGTAGATTCCTGTCACAAGAAGGGTTTAGGGGGTAGATTCCTGTCACAAGAAGGGTTTAGGGGGTAGATTCCTGTCACAAGAAGGGTTTTATTGGGTAGATTCCTGCCACAAGAAGGGTTTAGGGGGTAGATTCCTGCCACAAGAAGGGTTTAGGGGGTAGATTCCTGCCACAAGAAGGGTTTAGGGGGTAGATTCCTGTCACAAGAAGGGTTTAGGGGGTAGATTCCTGTCACAAGAAGGGTTTAGGGGGTAGATTCCTGTCACAAGAAGGGTTTAGGGGGTAGATTCTGGTCACAAGAAGGGTTTAGGGGGTAGATTCTGGTCACAAGAAGGGTTTAGGGGGTAGATTCTGGTCACAAGAAGGGTTTAGGAGGTAGATTCCTGTCACAAGAAGTGTTTAGGGGGTAGATTCCTGTCACAAGAAGGGTTTAGGGGGTAGATTCTGGTCACAAGAAGGGTTCAGGGGGTAGATTCCTGTCATAAGAAGGGTTTAGGGGGTGGATTCCTGTCATAAGAAGGGTTTAGGGGGTAGATTTCTGTCACAAGAAGGGTTTAGGGGGTAGATTCCTGTCACAAGAAGGGTTTAGGGGTAGATTCCTGTCACAAGAAGGGTTTAGGGGGGTAGATTCCTGTCACAAGAAGGGTTTAGGGGGTAGATTCCTGTCACAAGAAGGGTTTAGGGGGTAGATTCCTGCCACAAGAAGGGTTTAGTGGGTAGATTCCTGTCACAAGAAGGGTTTAGGGGTAGATTCCTGTCACAAGAAGGGTTTAGGGGGTAGATTCCTGTCACAAGAAGGGTTTAGGGGGTAGATTCCTGTCACAAGAAGGGTTTAGGGGGTAGATTCCTGTCACAAGAAGGGTTTAGGGGGTAGATTCCTGTCACAAGAAGGGTTTAGGGGGTAGATTCCTGTCACAAGAAGGGTTTAGGGGTAGATTCCTGTCACAAGAAGGGTTTAGAGGGTAGATCCTTGACAGAAGAAGGGTTTAGGGGGTAGATTCCTGTCACAAGAAGGGTTTAGGGGGTAGATTCCTGTCACAAGAAGGGTTTAGGGGGTAGATTCCTGTCACAAGAAGGGTTTAGGGGGTAGATTCCTGTCACAAGAAGGGTTTAGGGGGTAGATTCCTGCCACAAGAAGGGTTTAGGGGGTAGATTCCTGTCACAAGAAGGGTTTAGGAGGTAGATTCCTGTCACAAGAAGGGTTTAGGGGGTAGATTCCTGTCATAAGAAGGGTTTAGGGGGTAGATTCCTGTCACAAGAAGGGTTTAGGGGGTAGATTCCTGTCACAAGAAGGGTTTAGGGGGTAGATTCCTGCCACAAGAAGGGTTTAGTGGGTAGATTCCTGTCACAAGAAGGGTTTAGGGGGTAGATTCCTGTCACAAGAAGGGTTTTGGGGGTAGATTCCTGTCACAAGAAGGGTTTAGGGGGTAGATTCCTGTCACAAGAAGGGTTTAGGGGGTAGATTCCTGTCACAAGAAGGGTTTAGGGGGTAGATTCCTGTCACAAGAAGGGTTTAGGGGGTAGATTCCTGTCACAAGAAGGGTTTAGTGGGTAGATTCCTGTCACAAGAAGGGTTTAGTGGGGTAGAATCCTGTCACTAGAAGGGTTTAGGGGGTAGATTCCTGTCATAAGAAGGGTTTAGGGGGTAGATTCCTGTCACAAGAAGGGTTTAGGGGGTAGATTCCTGTCACAAGAAAAGTTCAGGGGGTAGATTCCTGTCACAAGAAGGATTCAGGGGGTAGATTCCTGTCACAAGAAGGGTTTAGGGGTTAGATTCCTATCACAAGAAGGGTTTAGGGGGGTAGATTCCTGTCACAAGAAGGGTTTAGGGGGTAGATTCCTGTCACAAGAAGGGTTTAGTGGGTAGATTCCTGTCACAGGAAGGGTTTAGGGGGGTAGATTCCTGTCACAAGAGGGGTTTAGGGGGGTAGATTCCTGTCACAAGAGGGGTTTAGGGGGGTAGATTCCTGTCACAAGAAGGGTTTAGGGGGGTAGATTCCTGTCACAAGAAGGGTTTAGGGGGTAGATTCCTGTCACAAGAAGGGTTTAGGAGGTAGATTCCTGTCACAAGAAGGGTTTAGGGGGTAGATTCCTGTCACAAGAAGGGTTTAGGGGGTAGATTCCTGTCACAAGAAGGGTTTAGGGGGGTAGATTCCTATCACCAGAAGGGTTTAGGGGGTAGATTCCTGTCACCAGAAGGGTTTAGGGGGTAGATTCCTGTCACAAGAAGGGTTTAGGGGGTAGATTCCTGTCACAAGAAGGGTTTAGGGGGTAGATTCCTGTCACAAGAAGGGTTTAGGGGGTAGATTCCTGTCACCACAAGGGTTTAGGGGGTAGATTCCTGTCACAAGAAGGGTTTAGGGGATAGATTCCTGTCACAAGAAGGGTTTAGGGGGGTAGATTCCTGTCACAAGAAGGGTTTAGGGGGTAGATTCCTGTCACAAGAAGGGTTTAGGGGGTAGATTCCTGTCACCACAAGGGTTTAGGGGGTAGATTCCTGTCACCACAAGGGTTTAGGGGGTAGATTCCTGTCACAAGAAGGGTTTAGGGGATAGATTCCTGTCACAAGAAGGGTTTAGGGGGGTAGATTCCTATCACCAGAAGGGTTTAGGGGGTAGATTCCTGTCACAAGAAGGGTTTAGGGGGTAGATTCCTGTCACAAGAAGGGTTTAGGGGGTAGATTCCTGTCACAAGAAGGGTTTAGGGGGTAGATTCCTGTCACAAGGAGGGTTTAGGGGGGTAGATTCATGTCAGAAGAAATGAATAGCGGCAGTTGTCTCATTGAATGGTATAGGGGAAGAGTTATGGGAATGGTAAGGGGCAGTTCCCTGTCAGAAGAGGTGTTTAGGGGGCAATTTCCTGTCACATTATGCAATTAATGAAGAGCTTGGGTTAGTCTCCTCTCAGAGGCAGGTTTATGGGGCAGTTTCCTGTCAGATGAGGTGTTTATGGGGCAGTTCCTTGTCAGATGAAGCATTTTGGGATTAGTCTCCTCTCAGAGGCAGGTTTATGGGGCAATTCCCTGTCAGTAGAGGTGTTTATGGGGCAGTTCCCTGTCAGATGAAGCATTTTGGGGTTAGTCTCCTCTCAGAGGCAGGTTTATGGGGCAGTTCCCTGTCAGGTGAAGCTCTTGGGGGTTAGTCTCCTCTCAGAGGCAGGTTTACGGGGCAGTTTCCTGTCAGTAGAGGTGTTTATGGGGCAGTTCCCTGTTAGTAGAAGTGTTTATGGGGCATTTCCCTTTCAGATGGAGCATTCTGGGGTTAGTCTCCTCTCAGAGGCAGGTTTATGGGGCAGTTTCCTGTCAGTAGAGGTGTTTATGGGGCAGTTCCCTGTCAGATGGAGCATTCTGGGGTTAGTATTCTCTCAGAGGCAGGTTTATGGGGCAGTTTCCTGTCAGTAGAGGTGTTTATGGGGCAGTTCCCTGTCAGATGGAGCATTCTGGGGTTAGTATTCTCTCAGAGGCAGGTTTATGGGGCAGTTCCCTGTCAGATGAGGTGTTTATGGGGCAGTTCCCTGTCAGATGAGGTGTTTATGGGGCAGTTACCTGTCAGATGGAGCATTCTGGGGTTAGTCTCCTCTCAGAGGCAGGTTTATGGGACAGTTCCCTGTCAGTAGAGGTTTTTATGGGGCAGTTCCCTTTCACATGAAGCTCTTTGGGTTAGTCTCCTCTCAGGGGCAGGTTTATGGGGCAGTTCTCGGTCAGATGAAGCATTTTGGGATTAGTTTCCTCTCAGAGGCAGGTTTATGGGGCAGTTTCCTGTCAGATGAGGTGTTTATGGGACATTTCCCTGTCAGATGGAGCATTCTGGGGTTAGTCTCCTCTCAGATGCAGGTTTATGGGGCAGTTCCCTTTCAGATGAAGCTCTTTGGATTAATCTCCTCTCAGGGGCAGGTTTATGGGGCAGTTCTCGGTCAGGTGAAGCATTTTGGGGTTAGTTCCCTCTCATAGAAAGGATTATGGGGCAGTTCCCTGTCAGTAGAGGTGTTTATGGGGCAGTTCCCTGTCGAATAAAGCATTTTGGGGTTAGTCTCCTCTCAGAGGCAGGTTTATGGGGCAGTTCCCTGTCAGATGAAGCATTTTGGGGTTAGTCTCCTCTCAGAGTCAGGTTTACGGGGCAGTTTCCTTTCAGTAGAGGTGTTTACGGGGCAGTTTCCTGTCAGATGAAGCATTTGGGGGTTAGTCTCCTCTCAGAGGCAGGTTTACGGGGCAGTTTCCTTTCAGTAGAGGTGTTTACGGGGCAGTTTCCTGTCAGTAGAGGTGTTTATGGGGCAGTTCCCTGTCAGTAGAGGTGTTTATGGGGCATTTCCCTGGCAAATGAAGCATTCTGGGGTTAGTCTCCTCTCAGAGGCAGGTTCACAGGGCAGTTTCCTGTCAGTAGAGGTGTTTATGGGGCAGTTCCCTGTCAGTAGAGGTGTTTATTGGGCATTTCCCTGCAAATGAAGCATTCGGGGGTTAGTCTCCTCTCGGAGGCAGGTTTTTTGGGGCAGTTCCCTGTCAGTAGAGGTGTTTATGGGGCAGTTCCCTGTCAGATGGAGCATTCTGGGGTTAGTCTCCTCTCAGAGGCAGGTTTATGGGGCAGTTCCCTGTCAGATGGAGCATTCTGGGGTTAGTCTCCTCTCAGAGGCAGGTTTATGGGGCAGTTCTCTGTCAGTAGAGGTGTTTATGGGGCAGTTCTCTGTCAGATGGAGCATTTTGGTGTTTGTCTCCTATCAGAGGCAGGCTTATGGGCCAGTTTCCTGTCAGTAGAGGTGTTTATGGGGCAGTTCCCTGTCAGATGAGGTGTTTATGGGGCAGTTCCCTGTCAGATGAGGTTTTTATGGGGCAGTTCCCTTTCAGATGAAGCTCTTTGGGTTAGTCTCCTCTCAGGGGCAGGTTTATGGGGCAGTTCTCGGTCAGATGAAGCATTTTGGGATTAGTTTCCTCTCAGAGGCAGGTTTATGGGGCAGTTCCCTGTCAGTAGAGGTGTTTATGGGGCAGTTACCTGTCAGATGAAGCATTCTGGGGTTAGTCTCCTCTCAGAGGCAGGTTTATGGGGCAGTTAACTGTCATTAGAGGTGTTTATGGGGCAGTTCCCTGTCGGATAAAGCATTCTGGGGTAGTCTCCTCTCAGAGGCAGGTTTATGGGGCAGTTCCCTGCCAGTAAAGGTGTTTATGGGGCAGTTCCCTGTCAGATGCAAACATATTGGGGTTCCTTTTCTTTCAGAGGAAGGTTAATGGGGCAGTTCCCTGTCAGATGGAGCATTCTGGGGTTAGTCTCCTCTCAGAGGCAGGTTTATGGGGCAGTTCCCTGTCAGATGGAGCATTTTGGTGTTTGTCTCCTATCAGAGGCAGGCTTATGGGGCAGTTTCCTGTCAGTAGAAGTGTTTATGGGGCAGTTCCCTGTCAGATGAAGCATTTTGGGATTAGTTTCCTCTCAGAGGCAGGTTTATGGGGCAGTTCCCTGTCAGATGAGGTGTTTATGGGGCAGTTCCCTATCAGTAGAGGTGTTTATGGGGCAGTTCCCTGTCAGATGAAGCATTTTGGGATTAGTTTCCTCTCAGAGGCAGGTTTATGGGGTAGTTCCCTGTCAGTAGAGGTGTTTATGGGGCAGTTCCCTGTCAGATGAAGCATTTTGGGGTTAGTCTCCTCTCAGAGGCAGATTTATGGGGCAGTTTCCTGTCAGTAGAGGTGTTTTGGGGCAGTTCCCTGTCAGATGAAGCATTTGGGGGTTAGTCTCCTCTCGGAGGCAGGTTTATGGGGCAGTTCCCTGTCAGTAGAGGTGTATATGGGGCAGTTCCCTGTCAGATGGAGCATTCTAGGGTTAGTCTCCTCTCAGAGGCAGGTTTATGGGGCAGTTCCCTGTCAGATGGAGCTTTCTGGGGTTAGTCTCCTCTCAGAGGCAGGTTTATGGGGCAGTTCCCTGTCAGTAGAGGTGTTTATGGGGCAGTTTCCTGTCAGATGAAGCATTTTGGGATTAGTTTCCTCTCAGAGGCAGGTTTATGGGGCAGTTCCCTGTCAGATGAGGTGTTTATGGGGCAGTTCCCTGTCAGATGAGGTGTTTATGGGGCAGTTACCTGTCAGATGGAGCATTCTGGGGTTAGTCTCCTCTCAGAGGCAGGTTTATGGGACAGTTCCCTGTCAGTAGAGGTTTTTATGGGGCAGTTCCCTTTCACATGAAGCTCTTTGGGTTAGTCTCCTCTCAGGGGCAGGTTTATGGGGCAGTTCTCGGTCAGATGAAGCATTTTGGGATTAGTTTCCTCTCAGAGGCAGGTTTATGGGGCAGTTACCTGTCAGATGAAGCATTCTGGGGTTAGTCTCCTCTCAGAGGCAGGTTTATGGGGCAGTTAACTGTCATTAGAGGTGTTTATGGGGCAGTTCCCTGTCGGATAAAGCATTCTGGGGTAGTCTCCTCTCAGAGGCAGGTTTATGGGGCAGTTCCCTGCCAGTAAAGGTGTTTATGGGGCAGTTCCCTGTCAGATGCAAACATATTGGGGTTCCTTTTCTTTCAGAGGAAGGTTAATGGGGCAGTTCTCTGTCAGATGAAGCGCTTGGGGTTATTCTCCTCTCACAGGCAGGTTTATGGGGCAGTTCCCTGTCAGTAGAGGTGTTTATGGGGCAGTTCCCTGTCAGATGGAGCATTCTGGGGTTAGTCTCCTCTCAGAGGCAGGTTTATGGGGCAGTTCCCTGTCAGATGGAGCATTTTGGTGTTTGTCTCCTATCAGAGGCAGGCTTATGGGGCAGTTTCCTGTCAGTAGAAGTGTTTATGGGGCAGTTCCCTGTCAGATGAAGCATTTTGGGATTAGTTTCCTCTCAGAGGCAGGTTTATGGGGCAGTTCCCTGTCAGATGAGGTGTTTATGGGGCAGTTCCCTGTCAGTAGAGGTGTTTATGGGGCAGTTCCCTGTCAGATGAAGCATTTTGGGGTTAGTCTCCTCTCAGAGGCAGGTTTATGGGGCAGTTCCCTGTCAGTAGAGGTGTTTATGGGGCAGTTCCCTGTCAGATGAAGCATTTTGGGATTAGTTTCCTCTCAGAGGCAGGTTTATGGGGCAGTTAACTGTCAGTAGAGGTGTTTATGGGGCAGTTCCCTGTCAGATGAAGCATTTGGGGGTTAGTCTCCTCTCAGAGGCAGGTTTGTGGGGCAGTTCCCTGTCAGTAGAGGTGTTTATGGGGCAGTTCCCTGTCAGATGAAGCATTCTGGGGTAGTCTCCTCTCAGAGGCAGGTTTATGGGGCAGTTAACTGTCATTAGAGGTGTTTATGGGGCAGTTCCCTGTCGGATAAATCATTCTGGGGTAGTCTCCTCTCAGAGGCAGGTTTATGGGGCAGTTCCCTGCCAGTAAAGGTGTTTATGGGGCAGTTCCCTGTCAGATGCAAACATATTGGGGTTCCTTTTCTTTCAGAGGAAGGTTAATGGGGCAGTTCTCTGTCAGATGAAGCGCTTGGGGTTATTCTCCTCTCACAGGCAGGTTTATGGGGCAGTTCCCTGTCAGTAGAGGTGTTTATGGGGCAGTTCTCTGTCAGATGGAGCATTTTGGTGTTTGTCTCCTATTAGAGGCAGGCTTATGGGGCAGTTTCCTGTCAGTAGAAGTGTTTATGGGGCAGTTCCCTGTCAGATGAAGCATTTTGGGGTTAGTCTCCTCTCAGAGGCAGGTTTATGGGGCAGTTCCCTGTCAGGTGAAGCTCTTGGGGGTTAGTCTCCTCTCAGAGGCAGGTTTACGGGGCAGTTTCCTGTCAGTAGAGGTATTTATGGGGCAGTTCCCTGTTAGTAGAAGTGTTTATGGGGCATTTCCCTTTCAGATGGAGCATTCTGGGGTTAGTCTCCTCTCAGAGGCAGGTTTATGGGGCAGTTTCCTGTCAGTAGAGGTGTTTATGGGGCAGTTCCCTGTCAGATGGAGCATTCTGGGGTTAGTATTCTCTCAGAGGCAGGTTTATGGGGCAGTTTCCTGTCAGTAGAGGTGTTTATGGGGCAGTTCCCTGTCAGATGGAGCATTCTGGGGTTAGTATTCTCTCAGAGGCAGGTTTATGGGGCAGTTTCCTGTCAGTAGAGGTTTTTATGGGGCAGTTCCCTTTCACATGAAGCTCTTTGGGTTAGTCTCCTCTCAGGGGCAGGTTTATGGGGCAGTTCTCGGTCAGATGAAGCATTTTGGGATTAGTTTCCTCTCAGAGGCAGGTTTATGGGGCAGTTTCCTGTCAGATGAGGTGTTTATGGGACATTTCCCTGTCAGATGGAGCATTCTGGGGTTAGTCTCCTCTCAGATGCAGGTTTATGGGGCAGTTCCCTTTCAGATGAAGCTCTTTGGATTAATCTCCTCTCAGGGGCAGGTTTATGGGGCAGTTCTCGGTCAGGTGAAGCATTTTGGGGTTAGTTCCCTCTCATAGAAAGGATTATGGGGCAGTTCCCTGTCAGTAGAGGTGTTTATGGGGCAGTTCCCTGTCGAATAAAGCATTTTGGGGTTAGTCTCCTCTCAGAGGCAGGTTTATGGGGCAGTTCCCTGTCAGATGAAGCATTTTGGGGTTAGTCTCCTCTCAGAGTCAGGTTTACGGGGCAGTTTCCTTTCAGTAGAGGTGTTTACGGGGCAGTTTCCTGTCAGATGAAGCATTTGGGGGTTAGTCTCCTCTCAGAGGCAGGTTTACGGGGCAGTTTCCTTTCAGTAGAGGTGTTTACGGGGCAGTTTCCTGTCAGTAGAGGTGTTTATGGGGCAGTTCCCTGTCAGTAGAGGTGTTTATGGGGCATTTCCCTGGCAAATGAAGCATTCTGGGGTTAGTCTCCTCTCAGAGGCAGGTTCACAGGGCAGTTTCCTGTCAGTAGAGGTGTTTATGGGGCAGTTCCCTGTCAGTAGAGGTGTTTATGGGGCATTTCCCTGCAAATGAAGCATTCGGGGGTTAGTCTCCTCTCGGAGGCAGGTTTATGGGGCAGTTCCCTGTCAGTAGAGGTGTTTATGGGGCAGTTCCCTGTCAGATGGAGCATTCTGGGGTTAGTCTCCTCTCAGAGGCAGGTTTATGGGGCAGTTCCCTGTCAGATGGAGCATTCTGGGGTTAGTCTCCTCTCAGAGGCAGGTTTATGGGGCAGTTCTCTGTCAGATGGAGCATTTTGGTGTTTGTCTCCTATCAGAGGCAGGCTTATGGGCCAGTTTCCTGTCAGTAGAGGTGTTTATGGGGCAGTTCCCTGTCAGATGAGGTGTTTATGGGGCAGTTCCCTGTCAGATGAGGTTTTTATGGGGCAGTTCCCTTTCAGATGAAGCTCTTTGGGTTAGTCTCCTCTCAGGGGCAGGTTTATGGGGAAGTTCTCGGTCAGATGAAGCATTTTGGGATTAGTTTCCTCTCAGAGGCAGGTTTATGGGGCAGTTCCCTGTCAGTAGAGGTGTTTATGGGGCAGTTACCTGTCAGATGAAGCATTCTGGGGTTAGTCTCCTCTCAGAGGCAGGTTTATGGGGCAGTTAACTGTCATTAGAGGTGTTTATGGGGCAGTTCCCTGTCGGATAAAGCATTCTGGGGTAGTCTCCTCTCAGAGGCAGGTTTATGGGGCAGTTCCCTGCCAGTAAAGGTGTTTATGGGGCAGTTCCCTGTCAGATGCAAACATATTGGGGTTCCTTTTCTTTCAGAGGAAGGTTAATGGGGCAGTTCCCTGTCAGATGGAGCATTCTGGGGTTAGTCTCCTCTCAGAGGCAGGTTTATGGGGCAGTTCCCTGTCAGATGGAGCATTTTGGTGTTTGTCTCCTATCAGAGGCAGGCTTATGGGGCAGTTTCCTGTCAGTAGAAGTGTTTATGGGGCAGTTCCCTGTCAGATGAAGCATTTTGGGATTAGTTTCCTCTCAGAGGCAGGTTTATGGGGCAGTTCCCTGTCAGTAGAGGTGTTTATGGGGCAGTTCCCTGTCAGATGAGGTGTTTATGGGGCAGTTCCCTATCAGTAGAGGTGTTTATGGGGCAGTTCCCTGTCAGATGAAGCATTTTGGGATTAGTTTCCTCTCAGAGGCAGGTTTATGGGGCAGTTCCCTGTCAGTAGAGGTGTTTATGGGGCAGTTCCCTGTCAGATGAAGCATTTTGGGGTTAGTCTCCTCTCAGAGGCAGGTTTATGGGGCAGTTCCCTGTCAGTAGAGGTGTTTATGGGGCAGTTCCCTGTCAGATGGAGCATTCTGGGGTTAGTCTCCTCTCAGAGGCAGGTTTATGGGGCAGTTCCCTGTCAGATGGAGCATTTTGGTGTTTGTCTCCTATCAGAGGCAGGCTTATGGGGCAGTTTCCTGTCAGTAGAAGTGTTTATGGGGCAGTTCCCTGTCAGATGAAGCATTTTGGGATTAGTTTCCTCTCAGAGGCAGGTTTATGGGGCAGTTCCCTGTCAGATGAGGTGTTTATGGGGCAGTTCCCTGTCAGTAGAGGTGTTTATGGGGCAGTTCCCTGTCAGATGAAGCATTTTGGGGTTAGTCTCCTCTCAGAGGCAGATTTATGGGGCAGTTTCCTGTCAGTAGAGGTGTTTTGGGGCAGTTCCCTGTCAGATGAAGCATTTGGGGGTTAGTCTCCTCTCGGAGGCAGGTTTATGGGGCAGTTCCCTGTCAGTAGAGGTGTATATGGGGCAGTTCCCTGTCAGATGGAGCATTCTAGGGTTAGTCTCCTCTCAGAGGCAGGTTTATGGGGCAGTTCCCTGTCAGATGGAGCTTTCTGGGGTTAGTCTCCTCTCAGAGGCAGGTTTATGGGGCAGTTCCCTGTCAGTAGAGGTGTTTATGGGGCAGTTTCCTGTCAGATGAAGCATTTTGGGATTAGTTTCCTCTCAGAGGCAGGTTTATGGGGCAGTTCCCTGTCAGATGAGGTGTTTATGGGGCAGTTCCCTGTCAGATGAGGTGTTTATGGGGCAGTTACCTGTCAGATGGAGCATTCTGGGGTTAGTCTCCTCTCAGAGGCAGGTTTATGGGACAGTTCCCTGTCAGTAGAGGTTTTTATGGGGCAGTTCCCTTTCACATGAAGCTCTTTGGGTTAGTCTCCTCTCAGGGGCAGGTTTATGGGGCAGTTCTCGGTCAGATGAAGCATTTTGGGATTAGTTTCCTCTCAGAGGCAGGTTTATGGGGCAGTTACCTGTCAGATGAAGCATTCTGGGGTTAGTCTCCTCTCAGAGGCAGGTTTATGGGGCAGTTAACTGTCATTAGAGGTGTTTATGGGGCAGTTCCCTGTCGGATAAAGCATTCTGGGGTAGTCTCCTCTCAGAGGCAGGTTTATGGGGCAGTTCCCTGCCAGTAAAGGTGTTTATGGGGCAGTTCCCTGTCAGATGCAAACATATTGGGGTTCCTTTTCTTTCAGAGGAAGGTTAATGGGGCAGTTCTCTGTCAGATGAAGCGCTTGGGGTTATTCTCCTCTCACAGGCAGGTTTATGGGGCAGTTCCCTGTCAGTAGAGGTGTTTATGGGGCAGTTCCCTGTCAGATGGAGCATTCTGGGGTTAGTCTCCTCTCAGAGGCAGGTTTATGGGGCAGTTCCCTGTCAGATGGAGCATTTTGGTGTTTGTCTCCTATCAGAGGCAGGCTTATGGGGCAGTTTCCTGTCAGTAGAAGTGTTTATGGGGCAGTTCCCTGTCAGATGAAGCATTTTGGGATTAGTTTCCTCTCAGAGGCAGGTTTATGGGGCAGTTCCCTGTCAGATGAGGTGTTTATGGGGCAGTTCCCTGTCAGTAGAGGTGTTTATGGGGCAGTTCCCTGTCAGATGAAGCATTTTGGGATTAGTTTCCTCTCAGAGGCAGGTTTATGGGGCAGTTCCCTGTCAGTAGAGGTGTTTATGGGGCAGTTCCCTGTCAGATGAAGCATTTTGGGATTAGTTTCCTCTCAGAGGCAGGTTTATGGGGCAGTTCCCTGTCAGTAGAGGTGTTTATGGGGCAGTTCCCTGTCAGATGAAGCATTTTGGGGTTAGTCTCCTCTCAGAGGCAGGTTTATGGGGCAGTTTCCTGTCAGTAGAGGTGTTTTGGGGCAGTTCCCTGTCAGATGAAGCATTTGGGGGTTAGTCTCCTCTCAGAGGCAGGTTTGTGGGGCAGTTCCCTGTCAGTAGAGGTGTTTATGGGGCAGTTCCCTGTCAGATGAAGCATTCTGGGGTAGTCTCCTCTCAGAGGCAGGTTTATGGGGCAGTTAACTGTCATTAGAGGTGTTTATGGGGCAGTTCCCTGTCGGATAAATCATTCTGGGGTAGTCTCCTCTCAGAGGCAGGTTTATGGGGCAGTTCCCTGCCAGTAAAGGTGTTTATGGGGCAGTTCCCTGTCAGATGCAAACATATTGGGGTTCCTTTTCTTTCAGAGGAAGGTTAATGGGGCAGTTCTCTGTCAGATGAAGCGCTTGGGGTTATTCTCCTCTCACAGGCAGGTTTATGGGGCAGTTCCCTGTCAGTAGAGGTGTTTATGGGGCAGTTCTCTGTCAGATGGAGCATTTTGGTGTTTGTCTCCTATTAGAGGCAGGCTTATGGGGCAGTTTCCTGTCAGTAGAAGTGTTTATGGGGCAGTTCCCTGTCAGATGAAGCATTTTGGGATTAGTTTCCTCTCAGAGGCAGGTTTACGGGGCAGTTCCCTGTCAGATGAGGTGTTTATGGGGCAGTTCCCTGTCAGTAGAGGTGTTTATGGGGCAGTTCCCTGTCAGATGAAGCATTTTGGGATTAGTTTCCTCTCAGAGGCAGGTTTATGGGGCAGTTCCCTGTCAGTAGAGGTGTTTATGGGGCAGTTCCCTGTCAGATGAAGCATTTTGGGGTTAGTCTCCTCTCAGAGGCAGGTTTATGGGGCAGTTACCTGTCAGTAGAGGTGTTTTGGGGCAGTTCCCTGTCAGATGAAGCATTTGGGGGTTAGTCTCCTCTCAGAGGCAGGTTTATGGGGCAGTTCCCTGTCAGTAGAGGTGTTTATGGGGCAGTTCCCTGTCAGTAGAGGTGTTTATGGGGCAGTTCCCTGTCAGTAGAGGTGTTTATGGGGCAGTTCCTTGTCAGATGAAGCATTCTGGGGTAGTCTCCTCTCAGAGGCAGGGTTTATAGGGCTGTATTCTGTCAGAAGAGGAGTTTAGGGGCGCTTTCCTGTTAAGGAAGGTTTAATGAGAACTATTTCTTAGAGGGAGTGTGTAATCATCGGGTGTAATCCTTAGGTGCACTTTGTTGCTAGTATTTGTCTCATTTCTAAGCATCAATCCCAGAGCACTGATTGGAGGAGCACCTAACCTGGGCGTGGTTTCTTTACACTTATTTTATTCATTGGACGGCAATGAAATAGACATGTCCTGCTGCTTCTATAAGCGTCAATCATCTAGATGCCCCTCCTCTTTAACTGCTATTGGCTAACAATATGCGCGCTCCTGCCTCTCCGCAGTGTCTGGCGTTGTGACGCGCGCTCTTGGACCCGCCCCTATAGATAAGCCGCTGGTGGGCGAGCTGTTTGGTGGGCGGAGCGAGCTGTGGGCGGGAAGCCGTAGTGTAACGGTCACTGTAAGAGGAGGATCGGGGCGGAGCGTTCTGTGTGGCCGGGAATACAGGCTACCCTCCCCCGGCTAGAAAGGTCCGGAGCTGGCGCGGCAGAGGGCACCGGGAGGAGGTGGGGAGGGGAGGCCGGGGGAAGGGGAGGGTGAGCCGGGGGACAGATGACAAGAGGCCGGGGAAGGACAGGGACAGAGCGTTACAACCGAGATTGGAGGCTGGGTGTGAGAGAGACCACCAGAGACATCCCCTCTGACAGACCACCAGAGACATCCTCATAGAGGAGACCACCCGAGACATCCCCATAGGAGAGACTACAAGGTTTCCTATATTAAGAGACATCCCCTCTGAGAGAGCACCAGAGACAGCCCCATAGGAGTGACTGCAAGGATACATCTCATGTGAGAGAGCACCAGAGACATCTCCATCTGAGAGACTACAAGGATTCCTATAAGGGAGATCCTGCTCTGAGAGACCACCAGAGACATCTCCATCTGAGAGACTACAAGGAATCCTATAAGGGAGATCCTGCTCTGAGAGACCACCAGAGACATCTCCATCTGACAGACTACAAGGAATCATATAAGGGAGATCCTGCTCTGAGAGACCACCAGGGACATCTCCATCTGAGAGACTATAAGGATTCCTATAAGGGAGACTAAGGATTCCTGTCACAAGAGACATCCCCAGCGAGCACTGTCACCACATAAACCGTTGGAGACCAGTTAATAGAGACAGACCAGACAATTCAGTTGTAACTGGAGATAACATCACATTTATTGGAGTCTTATAAGACCCCTCTGTAGAAAGACCACTCAATGGCGGCTGTTACAAGAAAGAGACTGCAAAGATAATTTATTTTATTGGCTGATGTCCTGTAACAAGTGACCATTCTAGATAAAAGTCTCATGGTTACCATTGGGAGAGACTTTCATGAGCTGCAAACGAGACCTCCTTGTACCGAAGAGACAGTTACAGAAGAGGAAAACAAGTATTGAAGAGTATCCGTTACCGAAGGGACCAACCATCATTTTATTTCAGAGTTTGTTGTATAAACATTTGTACCTCTATTGACCTGGCTGTTATAGAGGGATATACTTTTATTTAACTGAAGGGTGTGGAGAGGTATATACATATAGGTACTTCCTTCAAGAGCCCCCGTTAGTAACTTGGAGAAACTCTTACAATAATCACCCTTTGCACCAATATGTATTGGAGGTATAAATGTAGATGATCCCCAAAGTTTAATTAAAGGGCAGTCCTCACAACATTTTGTTAGCAGTCTACCTCCCGTCTGAAATAGATAAGAGAGACTTTGTAACACTCCTTATATCCCCCTGTGCAAACGGGAATCCTTGTAATAACTTAAAACTATTAGAATGTATGGTATCTGTTAATGCCCATAAGATAAATACTTGAAGAGTAATCTGAACACTGGAAAATCTGTTAGTTGCAATAGGAAGAGAAGGATGGTGGGTGAGAAGTGAGACTGCACCATTCCTATTCATTTTATTTTTCTGCTATATGAAATAATCAGTCCATATCAATATAGGGAGATACCAGTTATTGACCACTATGGTATATTGGACACTTGACCATACATTACAAGAGAGCTGTTAGGGATTCGGGACAACCTGGATAACAAAAGTCTCTACATAACGAGAGCAAGCTAATTATCTGGATGTCTATTTATTTCTTCAGATGCTGTTTTAAGCTGTGAGCCTTCAATTTTATCAGCTACTGAGATAATCTAGAGTACTGACCAGCCTGAAGGGCAAACTGTGGGCAGGTTGCTCAAAAGTCTCCTCCCATTGCAAGTCGTGCACGACACTTATCCAAGGGACTACCGAATCCCCTGAGACACAGTAAAAATACTTCTCCTTTATAGAACCGAAAGGCACTTTTCAGAATCTACTGGCTTATTTTGGAACTTTATTGAACTATTGAATAACATAGGAACCAACTGCTTTGGGTCAACATTTTGTTACTAGAGAGAAGCAGTTTGTTTGAAAAGTAAGCACATAGAGTATTATCAAAAGGGAACTTACCGGCTGAAAAAATAATATCTATATATTCTTCATAACAAACGACAAAAGATTGAACTCTTCCAGCCGAGTAACCTGGAAAACTTCTACTTTGTAAAGAGGTTATGTTGAAAAAGTGACCCCAGCCCCATTTGCTCACTGTTGAATGGGAGAGGGTCTGATACTCCTTAAGTACTAAAGATTTGTTTCCTTTATTCCAGTGACATATGTTTTTTGTTACTAAAGATAATGAAAATCAAAGCGACTCTGCTAGAAAAAAATACAATCTCCAAATATATTCATAGGTAAAAAGACTCTGAAATTAGGAGCATTCTTCTATGAGAAATACATGCTGTCAGTATTTTTTTTATTAAGAACTAGCCTGTATCTTGTGCCTGTTTTAATGACTTTCTAGAACTTTTTTGGGTCTTGGATGGGCCTTTTACTAGGGTTCCGAGGACACATGTCGTTCCTGAGTGGCCCCAGACTGTTGGACTGGGCCAGCTCCCCCAAACACCTCCAGTTTAATAAGTTTGTGCTGACCGGTTACCGTCCTGCAGCAAGTGGAGCGGAGTGTATACAAAGCCTCTTCTACCTTCACAATGAGTTGGGCAACATCTACACACATGGTGAGAATTGGCGTAACTTGGTGAGAGTTGGTAAATGTGGGTTTAATGTTAGTTGAATGGCACATGCATGATGCAAGGTGTGCTGCACTTTATTGTTAGGGCCACATGATAACTTTGTGATATACATACCTCTCTTGGAGGCTATAGCAATCCTGACATTGGCCTGACCTTCCTGCAATGTACCTGTAATGTTGGAGGTTGCACGCTATGTGTACAGTTACCATGAAGGTGTGCCAAGATATGGTTACTATTGGTTAGGAAGATTCCTCCCAAAGTCATGTTTTCTATGTTCTCCAGATACCACGGCTTGTTTACTTGTGTGTGCTTTATATTGCCAGTAGTGCTTCAGAGACCCTTGCTTTGTGCAGGAATGTATGTGTATGCGGAATTGGGTCATGCCAATGTTTGAACAATTTATCTCCAGGTACTCGCATACCTACGATAAATTATAGAGGTCAGTGAGGAGAAATTACACTTACAGTCTAAACCATCCCATGTGATTCAAAAAACTAATAGTAAGTAGAATATACATAATAATAAGTGCCCAAGCATTATAGGAATTCAAAAATCTGTTAAATGTTGTTAGAACTCTATAAGAACTCTATAAGACGTAGGACGATAGTACAAGTTGCAATTCTTTTGACAGAAGAATAGCCTTTTGTCACTTTACCCATAATCCACATTTTTGTCACATGGGCCTGTTATGTGGGGTGAGAAATTGTATTTCATTTAATACACGTTGGCAGATTTTTTTTTTTTTTGTATAGTTGTTAGTCTTTAGGGCTGAATTCAAATTCCCATTATTTAAAGTTGACTAAATGAATGGTAAATCTCCCAGATTCTGCAGCTAGTAGTGAGGATGGAAGTCATCGCTGGTATTATACCACCTATCTCTTCTCCACCATACTGAACAACTGGTGGCAATTCATGACCCTTTACCCATCCACACCAATTAGTGTCTCCGGTGACTTATTTCGAGGTGACACCTCTAGATTTGACATAATGAGACTATTGTCTGGAAGATTTAAAGGGACACTAATAACAATAATTTATATGGGACTTTAATATAGTTATTTACTCTACAGGGTAAGACGGTTAACTGCTTCCCACGTCTGTATTATCTTGTTAAGAGGAACTTTGATACTGAAACCTACTTCTCAAACATATTGTACATATGACATGTTTCTCTGCACTTTTTATGGTTCAGTCTATGGATTCCAGGTCAGCTCAACAAATGCCATCAGTGGAGCTGCCTAAACTGTAAATAATAGGAAATAACTGTCTTAAATGTGTTTTTTTTTTTTACATTTCTAAAAACAAATCCCCATTTAATTCTTCAAACGAGGATACAATAATTATTACATATCTAGTTTCCTTTAAAGCATTTGATTATCTGAGCACAACCCCCCCCCCCCCCAATTCTAATTGTGTTTTATCAAAATATTTTTTTTGAGAGTTTGCCACCAACTTTTAGCCCTTTAAAAAAGGAAATTAGCACTACCGTTGGAGAAGAGTATCCATTGGATATCCAAGCAGTTTGTACAGCCATTGACTGCAGTATCTGACATACTAAGGGTTAATCTAAGATGTTAAAGTCTTTAAGAGCTTTGAGGTGAGAATGAGGAATGTTGCTATAAGGAGATCTAAATCTTAATCTCTTTAGTAGTGACCTGAATTCCAGCAGCCTGGGACCCATGTGCCATGGATGGTCACTGCATGTCCGGGCCTTGGCACCTTTACACTTTGTAACTGATGTAACTTCTCTGACCACACTGCTTCGGATACAGCTCTGGTTCCATCTAGGATGTAATGCAGTGACATAATACCATGTGTGGACATGGTGACGCGTGTGAAGGAGTTTAGATGATCGCAGCTCCTGCTGATTATGTGCTGATCTGCAGTATGCCCGGCTATAGTCAACTCTGCAGGTTTCTGAAGCCGGTAACCCGAGCTCTTCCCATTGTGATCTGTATTGGTCCTCTGAGCTGCAGATGGGAAGGGGGGGGGGGGGGGTGCTCAGCTTACTCAGCAACTATACTACAGCTACCTATGTCATAGCTGCTTCAGTTCCTTGTACCTTCATGGCATAAAAGAACACACTGTATTTAACACTAGTATTCTTCCTGCATCCAATGGAGACATTGCCTTGTCACCGAGGCAAATAATGCTCCGTATTGGACAGTGTAGAAAGACAAGTTTCCGAATACATTGTTCTCAAAGCATCTTGAAGGTTATATGGTTATCTCCTTTCATGATAAATGGCCTACCCTTTAGTTATGTCCACTTTACTAATAGCTGTTATTTAGGATTATGTTTTCTTTTTCTCTCAAACTGAATAGCGTTGGACGGTGTATCTCTATGCCTAATAACATACATATATTAACATTAATAGACGCCAGCCTTCAGAGGTCACTGCCTCTGTCCCTCTCAGGTACCAATCTTGCTAATGCAAATCTCATAATGTTCTTACACAAATAACCCTGACCAGCTGACGTTCATGTCACAGGTCCTGAAAATCGCTTTCGCCATCTATTTGTCCCTTTCCAGTTCTAACCCTCTTCCTCTGAGGTTCTCATATGGACTTAGTGGTTGACCACATGTCATTTCATGAACAGCCTACTTATATTTGCAATGTCATTTGCTGCAGCACCCACCTTTTTTGTCCCATGGAACAACCTTAAACTGCTTGTGAAAGAGGATTTAGGGAATAAGGAGAGCAGTGCCGACTCAGCATTCCACATCCTTACATAAATAATTCAGTATAGAGCTGGCATGTGTGTCATTATGTTCTGGCAAAAAGCAGTCTCTCAACTTTATGCCAATGACCATGAATGGTGTGTGATTGGGCATCACATGGACAACCCAGTCCTTTCCACCTTTCATTGCATGCGTGCTATGTGTTGATATTGTGGGTGATACTTTGTTTAGGATGACATGCAGGGTTTATTGTATTAGGAATGTAAATGTTTGCATAGCAGTGAGGATTTGCAGCCCGACCAGGTTATACATGTGAGTTGTGGTTTGGCCAAGACTGCCTTTTTCCAAGCCTTCTATTGACTAATAGTTTGTGCAAATCAGATGTAAACAAGTTGTAGAAACCTGAGGTGAATGATGTAAGATTCCCATGTATAATTCAGCAGCAACTTCCTTCCTACAGGAAGCTGGCAGCCAGTGTGTCAACAGTCCAACCTACAAGAGCAGTTTGCGGGTTTTCCAAGAGGGTTATAGAGACGATTGGCGAATGTACCAAGTCAGGGACACGAGAAGAGGGAGATTCTGAGCACTTGGGAGTTTTGGTTTTACACATAGGACTAGCAAACAATTCAACCAGGAAATGAGAAGTAGCCAAATCTTGCTCTGTGTAAAGCAAGTTTTGGCCCGGCCTGAGTGTAGAACGAGCCTTATGGGGTGGGAAAGTCTGGGCCAGACAAACCCGGCCCGCGTAACCACAGGACCAAAATGATCCAAGCTCGGCGAGTGTGGACGGCAGCACAAGCACGTTTCACAGTAGCAGTTCTGTTCCTTTATTCCTGCCAGGATCTCCTGCATGCACAGCTGTGTCTTAACTTGTGATCTTAAAGCCCCTGAGGGACAGCACAGCAATGTTTGTAGCGCACCCCCCCCCCACCCCCCGAACTCCTTGCTATCACATGCTGGCTCCTGCACCTAATTGTCATGTGAGAAGCCAATGGTAAAGTTTAGAGCAGTCTTGCATATAAATATATATTTGTGCAGTGAGAAGAGTGTTCCTATAATAAAGGCTCTACCTTCAGTAAAGTGAGTTTGCTATACCCAGAGAGGAGAGAACAGTGCGCGATACCTTAGAGCGGTAAGCAAGAATACGTATTACATTACAGGCTCGATAAGACGAGTGTAATCACTTCTCAGCAGCAATGTATACATTTCCAAGATTAACTCCTTGACATCGAATAGATTTGAAATTGAAGTCTAACTAAGAGCATAATTAAGCAGGAAAAGAAATGTTACAGCTAGTTTTTAATCAGAATTTATGATGCCTCTCCATGACCTGGTGGGGGGGGGGGGGGGATTTACACTCTGGAGAACTGTATTTGCATTGAATGATGCAAATGAGGGGCAAGGGGTGTGGTGTTTATTTTGATCATATCCAGTAATCAAACAAAGGCTCTGAAATGATGCCTGTTCCCTCTACCCCAGCCCTCTCCATTGACACAACTCTATCATACAGATCTCAGGATGTGATGTAACCATCAAACTGGATTCTGGTTCTTCAAAAACTCATATTTTCCAAAAATTGTAGTCTGGTGCATACATGACAGACCAAGGCTCTTTTTTTTTCTTAACTTGCAGTGGCCCTTTAGCAGAAAAAGTATTTTTTTCCATTTACATGATCATAGTTGGACCATATGATTATGGAGCTCCTATGGATGTAGCATGTTGTTTGCAACTCCCATACTGCATTCTTAAGGCTTTTAGTATATCTCAAGTTGGTTCCACTGCCAGAACCATTGTTTGTAGCTAGCGGATCATGGGAACCACGTTCACTCAGGATTTGTGATCATCTTACTTAAAGCGGTTAAGATCTCGTGCATACAACTTTGCACAATCATGTACTAAAGACAATATCAACTGGAGAAGCTACCATTTAAAATCCTAGAATAATAGTTTTGAAAATCTTCAGATTGTTTACTTACCTTGTTATCTTGTGTTTGGTTGCACCATCCAGTACGATGATGTTATAGGGCCAAGCACTGTGGTCCCCCAGGTATCGTGCATAACAGGCTTCTTCTAAATTCTAATGTCCTGGATATTCAAGCAATAACTTGATTGAGTTATTGCACAACATCTTGCATTAGGACAGGAACAGAATGGAAGTATTAAAGCACCCCCCCCCCCCCCCCCCCCATGTACTTCAGTCTTGTTCCTTCTATAGGATGGTGAAAGAAATCTTGGAGAACTTCTGTTTGGCTGACAATTGCACTATCAAAGTAGAAGAAAGGACCAAAAAGGTGATGATACCACATCATCATAAGACGAGAAGATTTCAACATTCCTGTAGTAGACAATGATTTAAGGAGAAATTCTCCAACGGTAATAAAGAACCCAGTGTCCTGGTTCAATGAAAAGGAAGCCAATCTAAAGACCTTCACTAGAACAAATAATTCTGGAGGTAAATTATGATGATAAGACTCCTCAGGTGCATATAGGGTCAATCTTCAATGCTTTCAAAGCACTTGGTGAAAAGTCCATCAGTGATTCCTGGGTCCTTTCCATTATACATCAAGGATATTGAATGAAGTGGAAGAAATTACCAATGGAAGGGTTTTTCCAGTGAAGAAAATAGTTTTTCTATCCTTTTATCCAAGAAGCTTTAACAAAATATTAATCTTCTGGGTTCCAGCTCACCAAAGCGAGAAAGACATGTAGAAAAACATATTTGTCACGCAAAAGATAAACAAGGATTAGATAGAAATACTGGAGTGGACATCTAATCTGAACTTTGAAAATGACAAGACTCAATTCTGTGATTTCCTTGCATTCTTTCAGATGCTTGGACAGTATGCATACCATTATGTTCATCAGTGGATATAAAGTCTACACGCTCTTCTTGAAATTGCAGGGTTTTGTGATGTAAAGCCAGAAATCAAGATAAATCATGTCTGACCTTTTTTCCATCTTTAATGTGACCTTGCAACAAACAAAATTAAAGAGAAAAACAGATATTTACAAGGAAATTAACTGAAATAAAAAATAAAACACTATCCTAAGTGTGCATACCCCGTCCCCCTAAATAATACTTTGTAGAAGCATCGTTTGCACTTATTATTACAACAGTTTATTTGTTTTTGCAAATAAGTCTCTGCCAATGTTGCACACTTGGACTTTGAAGGAGATACAACTTTTTTTTGCAGGGAATAATGGGATCCAATTGCCAGGGACTCTGGGTCATTCCAAGACTGATCTTTTTCTGGAGCCATTCCTTGCTTGATAGTGGTCACTGCTAGAAACTACTGCGGCTCCTGTACTGTTGCTGTAAACCTCTTGGTAGGCTCCACGATTCATTTTCTAATTATCCTGTCAACAATTTTGGAGAGTTGCCCTTATCTTGGCAATTTACCTGTAGTACCACATTGCTCCATGGGTCATTTAATGCCTTTACTATTATTTTATACCCCTCTCCTGATCGATACCTTTCAATAATAAGATCTTGTAGATGTTTTGTCTGCTCCTTACAGACCATGGCTATACCAGTAGGATGCAACCATTAACGTTGCAAGGAAATTCTATAGGAATAGCTGATTTTTATTTGGGGGTAATCCGAATCACTTGTATGCCTCTTACATCTGAACATGGGTTTTGAATATGATTGGTTAACTCAGCTACAGCCCTATTGTAAAATGGTGTGCACATTTATGCAACCATGGCGTTGTTTTTTTTATTTCAGATATATTCCTAATAATTAGCTATTTATCTTTTTCTTTAATTTTGTTGGTTGCAAGGTCAAAAATAGATGAAATATCTGACATGATTTCTGGCTATAGATTTGTCATTTTATTAAGGGTGTGTAGACTTTCTATATCCACTTGCCACGGCTCTAAAGGTCTTCACAAAGATCTTGGTGTGCTTGATAGTAGAATTTAGGGAAAAAAGGCATGTGGATTTGGCACTGGAAGACCTCATTATATTGAGTCAAAAACAAACACTTCTTATGTCTTAATTGGAAGGAGTAAGAACTTCTTTTAGAGCTCCATGGGTGGATAATAAAGAAAAGCTAATTTATTCCTTCCCAAAATGCCATCTTGGTTGCACTATTCAACAATGCAAGAGCAACGGTGACCTTACAATCATGGAAAAGCCCGACCCAAAAGCAACAGAACAAGGAAACAATTCTTAATAACAATACAGTTGCTAAGTCTCCTGGGACTTCTGTCTGCAAATTTCCCAAGGGTAAAATGGAGCAGATGGAACTTCAGACCCTCCAAGAACACTCGTTGAACCTATTTAATCAAAGTCCTCTGTATTGTAAGAAAAAACAAGTTAAAAAAAAAAAAAAATCTTCACTGGTGGGGACAAAAAAAGAATAAAACCTGTCAAGAGCCATCTTTTGGAGATTTTACCACAGACCACAGATTCATAGAATGGGGGAGCCAGAACTCAAGCTGTGCCTCTAGGGGCTCATCACCTCATCAAATGTCTTAAACTAAAAGTAATGAAATATGCTCAAACACAAACTGCCTCCACCTAGTAGAGTGGACAAAAAGAAAGTGGAGACCTCCCGAAACAAGCAAGGGGTACAAAAAGCAAAATTAGACTCCTAATATGACCTGGACAGATACAGATCTCCCAGGGTTGGAACGTCTTACCACTCAAGGAAATGGTAGCTAAACACAGATGTTTTTCATTATGTCATGAACAGTTGGGAAGAAGTGGTTAACATCCTTCTACAGACTAGGAAAGCTATTATATCTATATGAAATTGGAAACCTCTTCTGACTCCTATCAATGTTTTGAATTCCTTTTATTCAACATATTCTATTCAAGATGTCATAGGGCTTCGCTATAGCACCTTGAAAGACAGACAGGTAGCTTACTCTTACTACCTAAATACGCTTGATAGTCATTAACCTGGCGGAGAGTCTCCGAGCTTCACACTATTTGCTGCATCTAAAGTTTTTACCATTTCTGAAGCTTAAAAGGTATTTTTTTTTTTTAAATGTTTATTTTCAAAAAAGCTTAAAAAGTCTGACTATCTCTTGAATTTCATATGAAGCTTGTATCTCCTTGCCATTTAAGCAGGATATTCTTCTTCCTTCCTTTCCTTTCTTTGAAAACTACGACCTTCCATATTTCTACAATTAGTAATATATCCAAAGCGCAGAGCTCGGGGTTGAACCAGGTCCTTCAGGACTGAGCGAGCAATTCTCCTGTAATATCTGCAAACCCGTAACATGTTGTTCAATAGTTTTGCGAGAAACTACAGTCTTGAGTATTTAATCTAGGGAAGAAAGTTCAAAATCTAGTTATTTAGCATCATGTGATTTTGTGTCTTGCTTTTTCCTTCCATCCCTATATTTCTAAGCTTTGGTATTAACCCAATAAGTAATTGCTGCAATGGATATCTAGGAAAATGGTAAATTTAACAAAATAGCCAAGTCATTTTCAGTTCCTGGATTAATTCATGGGAAAAAAGTTCTGAAAAGGGGACAAGACAGAGGACGGAGACATTTATACACGAGTTGTGTTTCTACCCTAACGCAGGAGGCGGAACAATAAGTCAGTAATAAATTGCTTCCGTGAATTAATCCTGGAAATAAGAATGACTTTGATGTTTTGTTACATTTATATTATCTTTGCTGCAATAATACAATTCAGTTTAGGATAATGATGAAGAGGAGTTAGATTTGGGCTCTTTGGAAAACTTGCCAAAAGTCGGGGCAATGATACTGGTGTAAAGCTGTTCTTTCAACCCACAGAGAGTCCTATCAAAGGGTAGAGCTAAAAAAAATAAATTGCATGTTATGTCCCCCACCACCCATACGGGTGAAGCTTGTAGGACTGTCCACTTACATTTTTCATACTGTAGTATCAAGTCATGACCTGGAAACTATTGTGGCTCAGAAAATGTAAGATATCTAAATAACCTTAGACTTTTTGATAAACAATATAAATACCTCGCATGTTAGTATGGAAATCTCAAAACAAGAAGCAGCAAGGAAAGAGTAGAAGGTTAAATCAATTTTTCAATGTTCTTACTCTGAAAATGTATGTAGCACTTGCGTTCATATTGTATGCCTCATTCTGTTGTCCTGTGGCGGTCTCTCCCTTGCAGGCATCCCGCTACTGGGTTTCCTCTTCTTGCTCCCCCTGCAGATTCAGTGGCGTCAGCTTGCTGTGCCATGGCTGGGCCTTGTACATTACCTGGCGTGTGTCAGCCCACAGCTGGGCAGTGTCCTCTACCATCTTTTCATGAACCACCATGGTGGTGCACCTGTCTACCACAAGCTCCTCACTCTTGACATGTGTGGCATCTGTCTTGTCAACACTCTAGGTAAGTTATTACTGCTCCTCTCCTGGCACCATTGATATGTGATATACACAACAGAGCCTGCTGATTGGCTGGACTTCCAGCAGTCTAACTTTTTTGTTTGTCAGTTAATATTTTTGCTGCCTTTTGGCAATGAACAAGTGTATTTTAGTAATTTGTCCATTAAACCCACTGATCCTAGTTACAAAATATAATCTGCTGAACCCCTTTCCCATCACAAATTACCCAATTAAATCTCCTATACTGGTCTTGGAAGGGAAACGTATACATATTCTACATAAGGTGATGTGTTCATGTCCATTAGATTGAGGTTTGTCCCATGTTGTTCATATGTTCTGCATTAATACTGTAGCTTTAGATGTCAGGCTGATTGATTTTCCTCTCCCACAGGTGCCCTACCCATCATCTACTGTACCCTTCTGTGTTATCCATCCACCCGCAGCCTGGCTCTCCTGGCATACTCCGCCCTTTCGAGCTATGTGATCTTCTGCGCTGTCACTGCACATAGCAACGTCAGCCGTCTCTGCTCATTTGCCTGGCAGGCTGCCTTTCGTTTTTTCTTTTTCTACCTTCGCTGGGCAGGTTTGGGGTCTGGGCACCCCTCCTCGCTGCGTTGCTACCTCTTGATGGATGGTCTAGCCCTCCTTGGGGGCATCATCAACATTTCCCGCCTACCTGAGCGTTTACGGCCAGGCAAGTTTGACTACTGGTGTAACAGTCACCAAATCATGCATGTCTTGGTTGTGGTCAGCATCTTATACCTTCACTGGGGGGTGTCATCTGACCTTCTGTGGATTAGTGGCTACTCCTGCCCCCTGGAGTGAGGATTGGTCCCTGCAGAGTTAATCTAGGCTTTTGATAGGTCAACTCCATTAGACAGAGTTCACTAAATCAAATTAGGAGTGGACTAAAAAGACCATGGAAGAGGTCGGCTGGTCTAGTGATTAGATTCATATCTGATCAGTAACAACCCAGCAAGATTTGTTTGTACATGAAGCAATTGCACCAGCCTTATAGGAAGAGTGAGGATCTTCCACGGAGGAGACGTAACATAGAACAGACAGGTTTAACACGAAAGGAAACTATATCACACTTCCTGTTGCATTGGGAAATGGTCATATTACCATATCAGTATTTTCTAGACTGCAGTCTCAGCAAATCCAGTTATCTGTAAAGTTTTGATAGATGGTAAGAAGATTTATATTGAGAGAAGGTCTAGGAGCTGCATGTAGTGTTCAAGTTGTCTTACCTCAAAACAGATTTGTTTTGTTTGCACTCAAAAGGATAGATAAGTATTGCTGCTTTGAGGGTATTGTTACTTGAATTATTCAGTTTGTACAATTCTCACATGTAAGAAAGGTCCTAACGTCAGCACTAAATGGAAATCACTCTGCAAATGAGTATTAGCAACCTGGAGAAGAAGATTTTTTTATGCACCTTAAATATGAAACTAAGATGAGTTTTGTTCTGCTGCATCTCTCTACCAATATGTAGGCCGAGTTATGGTGTAGTGTCAAGGCTTCAAATCTAGTAACTAGGTTTTCAACGCGACTTGTCTGCTGCAGCAGAACAAACCTGGTTTTGTCTCACCTTTACCATGTCTGAATCAACGAGTACTGCTCAGAAGCCTTCTGCTCCAGGGCAAGCCCTCCTTTCTATCACCCTTCATTCATACAGACGACTAACAAGCAATAAGTGCTTGGAATATACTAGATACCCCTCTTGACCAATAAATTCAGAGGATATTTATTTTCTTTTCAACATTGTAGTTTCTGCGGAGCCAAATGTTTAGGGTGCTGGAGGAGCAATGTTATTATATTAATCTAAATAAAAGATGAGCCCAGGAATAACACACTCCAAAGAAAAAGGGATTTATAAATTAATGTATTTCTGCTCCTTTGTCTGAAAATGGATTAAATACTCATTGTTGGTTTCTATTGACTGGGTTTTTTCTTACTCTCTGGATTGAGCAGAACCCCTTATTTAGGCCTCCATATAAAAGGTTGGGGGACATCTCACAGGGCTTTGCACGAGGTCAGTATTATTAATGCAATAATAAACCAGAGAGAATTGTTCTTTGTGTCTTTGTATCTACTTCAATATCCACCAGCACCCACATTGAAAGTGATATCGGGGGGGGGGGACGACAACAAATTAGTGACAGTGGAGAATATATATGATGTAAAAGTACATAGCCTGTAGTCACTGGCATATCCTTTCTTTTGCACTACAAGCATTCTCGGACTCTATTCTTCCACAAATTACCTTATGATTTTTTCCATGTACGCACTAGAAGGGTTAAATTAAAGTGCCGAATGTATACGGAGCAAGGTAAGGGATATAAAAGTGCCGAGGACAATTGTAGGATACAAACTGGGAAACATACTAATCCTCCATCCACAATTCCAATCGATTAAATAATTCTATTTGGATGCAGATTACACATAACAAAAAAAAAACAATACTTTGTCACACCAGGTATCTACTGATCAATTCTCTACTCTCAACACATTTAATGCATGAACAAACAGAGCGCCGCTGGACAAGCAGCATCGAGAACAGCAGTTAATTAAAAAAAAAAAAAAAAAATATTAAAGAATACATCCATTAAACTTTCCATTCAAACAAATAAATATTCGCTTGTACGAGTGTCCTACATGTTCCAATTCTCCTGTCACGCTAAAGCTGAGCTTACAGAACGCAGTCACCCATAGGCATAGATCATAAATACACCCATATTGTGTGCAGTTAAAATATTATTGGCCAACTGCTTTAACAAGAAAACCAGAAGATTCAAAGTCAGGCACAATACTTCCCATCCTCATCTTCAAGTTTTGCATCATCAGGTGGATGAGGAATACAGGCAACATGAAATAAACTACCCACATAGCAGCACCGAGGGATGTTGCAGGAACTGTCCACCATGGACAATGCCGCTTAACATAATGGCAGCAATAGAAAACCGCTGGCGTGGGGGGTACAGCTCACTCCACCGATGCATCATCAAACATACTGAGAAGATTTCGCGGCAGGAAGGAGGAACGAGGAGCTTCTGCATCAACAAACCCAGAAGAGCTGCAGCTGCTAGTATGACTAATGGACTTCACACTGCAAGGAGAGTCCTGACTGATCCGACTAATATTCGGAGTGAATGGCAAAACTGTCCTGAAGAGGGAAATACATAAAACATATTAATTGAGGTACAGTATTAAACAAAATCAAGGTTTAGAAGCAATTGTATATATGTACCATCTGTGGATAAGAATGGTATATTTCAGAATAAAAAGGTGACGGGATACTCACCGCTTTCTGACACTGTAGTCTGGGGATAGGTTGCGAGGTGTGGAGGTGCTACCTAAGGATGGCCGTGACAGAAGATCAGGCGAGTGTCTGGCACTAAAGAATAAGATAAATTGGTTACATCAAGACCAATAAAAATTCCAAGGTGCACAACCCTTGTCGGCACCAACATTGCTCAGTTAAATAAAATAACTTTTTCAAATCAACAAAAACACAATTTACTTTAGTCAGTCATACTCTAACTTAATGATCTACCATTAGTGTATTGCCAAATATGCAGTTACAGCAGCCCTTTGTAAGTCTATACCTGGCAGGGTATTCATGTCCATGGTAGGTCAAGTTTCGTGTAGGGGCTAGTGGGCTAGGAGGCACCTCAAACACATCATCTCCAAAACTCTCATCTTCCCAGTCACTAGAAATGCTGCTATCCCCGAGCCGATTGGGAGAGGAAGGTGGAGAGGTCTGAGGGCCCTGGAAAGCCCGGCAGTGTAAGAGCCACAGAAATGGGCGTTGCAGACCTTGAAATGCTATTGAGAAGACCCAGATTAACAGCTGAAAACAAACCCAGAACGGACAAATCAGACAGAGCAAACATAACGTGAAATAGAGAAAAACTACAAGATCAGAAGGATGAGCTTATGATATGAGAAAACATTGGAGGAATACAGAATAGACAATATAGAACAGTGTTATTGTGTGAGGATCTAACCTGGCAAACAGTCAACATCTTCCCAAGAACCCATTTTGCAGACATAGTTACGGTTTTCCATTTTTCAGCCCTCTGAATGGCAGGAAGTGAAAGCAGCCAATCTACTGTAGCGCGACGGCGATGATCGGGCTCCAACATTGCAGAGAGGACTTTCAAAAAGTCTGGTGGAAGGTCTGCAAAAGGATAAAAAAGGTAGTAATGCCGTTTAACATATGGATCAAGCAATGGTTTTAGGTTATAGAAAGAACAGAGGTTACTCAAATCATTAACCGCCCAATAACAGACTTGTTAGATTTGGAAGAGATACACACAAATATATATAACATACACAGTAACCAATACTGAAGACATAAGTGACATTTTAGGAATCCATTTAATTTTGTTTGGGGACGTTATACCAAGCTATTTGTAGTGAAGTGATAAAGGGTATTACTCAAAGATAAAGAAACAATAGGGAAGGAATGCTAGCAAAACAAGACCTGTTGGCATAGCAAATAAAAATAAAAAGGAAAAATATCAAACCCAAATGGAAAAAGCCCAGCATTAACAAGATTGGAGATACATTTTTTTACTAAGTACATGAGTTAAAGGCTATTATCTGGCTACAACATTTGGCAATGGAAAAGATGTTGCAACATCTAGGATTTCAATTAAGGGGAATGTATGAAATGACGCCCTTTGTAAAGTTGCTACATTCAGACAACATATCGCATTTGCTCTCCAATTGTCATAATTTGATAAGAAAGATCTAGATAAGACTACCAGAATAAAGATTTGGGAAAGGGACATGAGCAAGTCCTGGCCAATAGAAATATGGAATAATGCTTTCCGTCTGGTGAATAAATCCTCTTGATGTACTTCATATAAGGAACTTTTATATATCTATTCAAAAACTCTGTTGGAAGGGATTTGGAAAACAAGGAACTCTTCCACAGATGTGGTAGGAATGTGACCAAAATTAACCATTTTGGAACCAAGTTTCAAATATTAAAAATAACAGGTAAAGAAATTCCCTTTAAACTAGAGTATATGATACTTCAAGTGATATTGATACCTTATTCCCTCAGTGTGCATTTTTAGTCTCATATTCTGCTTGTGGCAAAATAGGTCTTTGTTAAAAGATGGAAACTTGATCATGTTCCAATATGGTCCGAGGTGGTTAACATCGTCTCTAGAAATCAAGAAATTGACAAAGATTGGCCAGGGAATATCTTCTGTAAAAAGAATCAACAAGCTAAATGGTTACTCTGGGACAAATATATTGAAGATAGAGCTTAGTGCTAATGGGAATGGGTACTGTACGGTCTGCCATTTTACAGTTTTCTACGCCCGTCTCGCATGTATATTTGGAGTTAATTTGATAAATGTTTTGGTATGTGTTTGCCTCTGGAACTGTATGAAATATTCTTGCTCTTTGTTTTGTTTTCTTTAATATATGTCAACTCTTTTTATATGAATTTATGATATATATATCCAATGAGACCACATAGCTTTTAAAATCCAACACATTTTGTCCGGACAGGACAATCTCCAGGATATTATGCCAATATATTATATATATCTGTGTGTATATCTGTATTCCGGTGGTCTCTCATTGGATACTCTATTATACTACACCAGCAGGTCTTGCTTTGCTCTCCCCCTTTCCAGGTCAAGGAGGATTGGACCAAAGGCCTGGGATTATATCTTGTTCACCAGATAGAGAATATGCTGGACTTTGGATTGGCCTTTCATTAATGGGCTGCATTTTGTAGAGAAGTCTGCAATCTCACTGCACATAGCACTTTATTATATTCTTAGAAAGTCCTCAAAGATTAGAAGACCAGGGAAAGAAAGGAATCCCTCAATACACACCTGAAGTAAACTCTGTTGGAAGATGACCTTGTCTCAGCTGCTGCCAACCGTCCCCTCCCTTTGGGAGCTCCATGTTACAGGAGACCTCTAGCAGGGACATCCCAAGACTGGAATATTGTAACAAATGCACATTAGACAAGGACTCAGAATGGAAGGTACAAATACATAATAGGAAATGATTTTCACCTGAACACATCAGCAGCCTTCCCAAATACACCATCTAGAAGCTCAGGTGCCATGTAACGTGGGTCTCCCTCCTGAGCATCCCCAGAACCCTCTTGTCCCCTGTCCAATTCCAGCATCAAACCAAAGTCCCCCAACTTGCAGACCCCAGAGTATGAGAGGAAGACATTGGCTGGCTTGATATCCAGATGTAGCAGATTGCGGTCATGAAGATGCTTGAGACCCCGCAGAAGGTCACAGGTAACGTTCCATATCTGGCGAGGTGGGAGAGGCCCTCCGAGATCCTCACAGTAATGCTGTAGGCTATTTGCACATAGTTCTGTCTGCAAGTATAACAGGCGCTTCTCCTCCCATGCCCGCACAAATTTCAGGCAGTTGGGGTGTTCCCCGACTCGTTCGTGCTTTCTCACCTCCTGGAGTTTATGTTGTCTATCGGACTCACCCCGAAATGGGGAAACGGAGCGCTTCACAGCATAGAGACGTCCATCCTCGCGGCTCCGCACCTGATGGAAAGAAAACAGGAGTATAAATTATACTTCACAACTCCAAGGTAGTTAGAACAACTTAAAAATGTCCCTGATGTGTTCTATATAAACACATTTGTTTTTAGGGAGCTAGGAATATAGATAGAACTACTTCAGGTCCTTGAAGGTACTTTGGAATTTTAAACTCTACAATGTTTTGCCTACAGTAAGAAATAACTTTCCAATATATTTGTGTAAAAAAAAAAAAAAAAAAAAAAAAAGTTTCTCTCACTCCTCAGCAAATCTACTTCAAGGGCACAGTGGTGGTTCCAAATTTGATGGAATTTAAAAAGAAAAAAGGGATCTGCTTAAAAGCTTCATTCAATATAAATATACAATACAGGCAGATCCCAATCATCACCATGAACAATGAGATAACTGCACTTGTTTGGCGAGTGAATTGGAAAACTTGACTGACAGATTGAAAAAAATAAAAATATTCGGTAAATTCACTGAAAGAAAGTATTTTTTTTTGTCTTTTCTAACACATTGGAATCTCAGCTTTATCCCTTTACATCTGTGTATAAGCTTTTATCATTACTAGTACAATCTGCCTAGGATTCATTCATATTTTATCAACAACTTTGTAATTGTTCAGTCCGGTTTTAAAATGTTGTTACCGCTGATAAATCATAAAAGGGCAGCTTGGATTTATGTGACGATAACCCCATTAAGATTTTTGGCAATATACCAGCAAATGTGGATTTTGAGATCCTTTTAAACTGCTGGAGACAAAAAACATCTCTCAATTTAGAAGAACATTAGAATAAAAAATATAAAGTAAAGATGTTCACACACAAATCAACCTGAACTATTTAAGTTTCAGAATGGAAATGTAATTCAGAACAAGAGGAAATTGGAGAATTTCTGGGTAAATGTGCAAAACTACAACTTTATAGGGGTTGCAAGAAGAATTGGTAGGTACAAACACAGTAAAGAATTCAAGCATGCCTGGTATAAGCATGCAGCCATCTAGGGGATTCATTATACCCAGATTATGTGGATATAATAGTTACATAGTATTTGAGGTTGAATAAAGACTTTTAGTCCATCAAGTTCAACCTTTTTAGATCTCCTCTGATCCTTTTAATATGTGCTTCCTCGATCAATATTCCAGTTTAACCACCCTGAACCCTTTTTTTTCTTTAAGGTGAAATCTTTTTTTCTCCAACTTGAATTAAGTGACCGATTTAGTTTCAGTCTGTTACAACCTCTCCATATACTACTTCCTCTCATTACCTTGTACACCTCTCCGAAGGAGCCCCGCCCCAGCTTGCAGATACTCTGGAAGCACTGCTTGAAGAAAGTCTCTCCTTTGCTCTGGTCGTATAGGATGCTGGATGGAGGTTTATTCTGAGGACTGCGGAAGGAGACACTCTGTGGCCTGGGCTGACTCCATGAGCGCTGCTTGTTGGGGAAGATCCGACTGACAGGGAGGGCGCTCTTCACTGGCGGTCGGGGTGGTAACGTATAACACAGAGAGCGACCTCTCTTCTTTAATGAGAAGCTCTGCTCTGCCTGTTGGAAGTGAGCAGGGACTGGGATTGGGGTCCGAGTGAGCGGAGGGTCTCCCATCTCATCCGTTGGAACGGGCATGGCAGATGAGAGCAGAACGAGTGACTGACACACCTGTCCCTGTGTGTCTGCAGAGGAACCAACCAATCTGTGGGCACAAAATCACTATTAAGAAAAATGCAAGAAAACCTCATGTATGGTTATCTAGAAGATATTGAAATTTATTTATACATATATACACATACACTTGCATGTCTCAGCTCAGCTTCCCAGAATGCAGTGTAATAACTGTTTTCTCGGAATTCAGAGCTGGAAGCAGGTTTAACTTGGTTTAGACATTCAAATGTGATTATATATATATATATATATATATATATATATATATATATACACACACACACACACGGGGGGGGGCGAGGATCGAGAGACACAAACTTTTCAAGAATGTGCAAACAGATATTTATCTATTTCTATGAATTCAGCAAAATATACAAAATAAATAGTTCTCATCTACAGTGAGCTCCATGTCAATAGTCCAGGAATAATGGGTGAAAGTGGAATTTGACATGATCTCCCGAGCATCACAGAATATGTATCTATGTGTACACACAAACTAATTCACAAGTGGGGTCATCAGTAGGAGCTGCCTAACAAGCTGTCGGGTCAACCCTTGTTGTTAGAAGAATAGAGATTCCAACAAAGAAAATCGGGAGGGATCGGATCTACCCAGTTATGGAGTCGGGACAGGTCTACTGCTGTAGTGCGACCTCCAACTGCTAGATGGTGCTGCCGATCGATATGTGAGAGAAGTTCTAAGCTTATAACGATAGCCTAAGCCTTGACTCTGAGATAGCACAGGAATATCGGCAGTGCCACCTAGTGGATGATCCCTGACACTGCTTTGTTCTGCGCTACCATAAGAGGATAGGTCCAAGGGTTCTTGACAGTAAGGGCGATCTGACTTGGAGGCGATTCCATAGATAACTTTATAAAGGGATTGGATACATGTGTAAATAAAAGGGGTATTTGGGGTTATCCTGGATAATAAGGGAACATTGATCCAGGGAGGAATCCAATCACCAATATCTGGGGTCAGGGAGGAATCTTATGATTTTCCTTGTGGGGTTTTACTTTCCTTCCCATGGATCAATAAAACAATAAATCCACTGGTTATAAAGATCAGAGAACATCTGAAGAGGTTGGACCTCCATTACCAAGTCAGTATGACTTACTCTCTTCAGTAGGAGCCAGGAGCACTCTATGCATGGCCCGTCACTCTAATACTAGACATTAAGATGTACATGATGTCTCCAGCGCTCTCATGAGGAGACATCTCCAGGAGGGTCCTCACACTATCCCTCACGACCCATTAGGGTGCTGCTCTCTCAGATAAGACGGTCTCTTCAGCTTTCCTTACACTGGCTGTCTCTTTCCCCTAGACCGGTACTGTTTACAGACAGTCTTAATCTGTCTCTTCCAGGAGGACGGTCTGTTCTTGTTTATTCCCGCTCCTCAATATTCCTGACAGGCAGTCTCTCGGATGGTGCGGTGTCTCTTTTCCTGACAGGCAGTCTCTCGGATGGTGCGGTGTCTCTTTTCCTGACAGTCTCTCGGCGCTGCAGTCTCATATGATCACAGACAGTCCCTGTATCCCAATGCAGCCTGTCCTGGGTGTCTCCTGCAGTCTCTATTCCTGTCAGGTTCAGTCTCTCAGTCACAGCCTCTCCGTAGAGCTCTCGGTCTGTGTTCAGTTGATATCTAGTTTGGCGCCAAAGCCCCGGTCTCGCGAGCTAACACGTCATCACGCGGGCACGTCGCAGGGTCCAGCCTCCCCTAAGATGGCGGAGTGTGCGTGCGGCTGCGCGGCGCGGGGCATGCTGGGAAAGAGGTCAGTCAGTATCAGCACGGAGCGGGCTCGGGCGGGTCGCTTTGTCTCGTTACTGTTCTCCCCGGGACGGACCGGAGGATACCGAGGGGATGGTGAGTGTGATAGAGCCGGAGGCCAGAGACTGAGGAGGGCAATACAGTGAGAGGCAGGGCCCGGGGACTGAGAGTGAGCTAGGCCCGAGTCTGAGAGGGAAGACACAGTGAGAGGCAGGGCCCGGGGACTGAAAGTGAGCTAGGCCCGAGCCTGAGAGGGGGACACATAGTGACAGGCAGGACCCAAGAGAGAGGAGAGACCTACGCATGAGACACAGAGGGTACAGGCCGGGGTGTGAGGCACCTAGGGGAGGGTGGGGGAGCCGGCCCTACAGGGGCACACAGTGATACATGGGCCTGGGGCTACCCTTGTACTGGATACAGTGTCATGGGGCTACTAACACCCCACTATAGTGCAACACATGGGGTGAGAGAGACACCAGGTGGGGCTCCCACTGGGGGGGGGGGGGGAGAGACCAGGTGGGGCTCCCACTGGGGGGGGAGAGACCAGGTGGGGCTCACACTGGGGGGGGGGGGGGAGACCAGGTGGGGCTCACACTGGGGGGGGAAGAGACCAGGTGGGGCTCACACTGGGGGGGGGGGGGAGACCAGGTGGGGCTCACACTGGGGGGGGGGGGGAGACCAGGTGGGGCTCACACTGGGGGGGAAGAGACCAGGTGGGGCTCACACTGGGGGGGAAGAGACCAGGTGGGGCTCACACTGGGGGGGGGGAGGGGAGACCAGGTGGGGCTCACACTGGGGGGGGGGGGGGGGGAGACCAGGTGGGGCTCACACTGGGGGGGGGGGGGGGGGGAGACCAGGTGGGGCTCACACTGGGGGAGGTGAGAGAGACACCAGGTGGGGCTCACACTGGTGGGGGGAGACACCAGGTGGGGCTCACACTGGTGGGGGGAGACACCAGGTGGGGCTCACACTGGGGGGGGGGGGACACCAGGTGGGGCTCACACTGGGGGGTGGGGGGGGGTGACACCAGGTGGGGCTCACACTGGTGGGGGGGGGGGGGGGTGACACCAGGTGGGGCTCACACTGGTGGGGGGGGAGAGACACCAGGTGGGGCTCACACTGGGGGGGGGGGGGACACATACTTCTAGTCACACCCAACTGGTGCTGTTATATGGGCAGTGACTGACCAAGGAACCACCCGGTGACCATTTTTATTGGGTTTAGGGGACCAGGACCCAGTCTCGTGACCCCCATGATCCATAGACTGTGATCGGCTGCCCATGTGTGGGCTTCCCTACTAGGCCAGGTCCTGTTGGACAGGTCAGGATCTCAGGGTGTCCGCCCACTCTCAGGCTCCTGCACTGTTTGGGTGCACCTTGGATACATTGCTAGGATACTCCATGCTGTCCGGTTACACTGAACCATGACCGGGCAGGATTAGTGTGAGGGGATATGGGGCAGGGAGCCTTACAGAGTCCCGGGGGTCATCTATAATTATCAGCAATAATCATTCATTACTAATGTTATGGGTATGTTTGGTGGGTCAGAAAATGGCAAATTTCCATGTTGTAGGAAAATGCAGTTTTTCTTTTAATATTCAATTGATAAATTAGATTATAATAATACCGTATTACAGGGATGGGCACACGCATCTAACTTAGGAGCCACGCGCATACATATGTGTTATATATAGGACAATGACCTAAAGCCAGGGATGAGGTTTTTACTAAACCGCCCTTTCCCTTTGAATCTGCATAATCCCAGAGGCTTAGAAATGACTGTCATTATTCTTGTACCATGTGGGCACACTCTTCCTTATAACCCCGTACTATGTGATAAAGCACCACTGTAGTGTCCTAACATGCGCTTGATGATTGGTATACTCCCACTGTACGGGGGCTAGCTTTTCAGGCACAGTGTTCCCAGTTATTACCCGGATGTCCGTTGCCTGAGCCTTGTCGGGTTAGCCATGCTTTGTCCTAGAGCTCTTGCTGTTGGGGCAGCCTCTATCTATGGTTGTTTAGTCTCTCACTAGCCACATGCCTGGCAATAACATTTGGAGACTGGCAATGCTGTTTGCCACACAATGCAAGGCTCTCCCATCTAACTTGCAGGCCTAGTGATGAGCATCTACGGCGCTCCTCGCTAGCCCGCAATGAGCAGCCTCACCCAACCCACCACTTTGATGCCTTCCAATGAGCACCTTCGGCGCCATCGGGGGCCTGGCAATGCGCGCCTTACTTTTCTGTAGTGCTGATTTATTGGATCTTTTTGCAGTCCAAGGGACTCTGAGCAGTTTTCTCCAACATGTCCATTCTCCGGCTCTCCGCCATCTTTGATCCAGCTCACATCCGTATGTTGCTACTGGGAATACAAGAGATCTAACTATGCAGAGCTTTGTTGATAGTGTAATATCATTACTTTTTACTAGCTTGTCCAGGCTTGCCATAGTTCTCCTCCCCAGAAGCAAATATATTTTAATTTCATGACCAGTCACCATCTGGAGAGATCTTGGATCACATGAAAAAGTGTCACTGCCTCCACTTCTTCCCTGTCTATTTGTCGAGACCTAAGATTGCCGTTTGTTAAAAATTGTCCTTTTATACTTGAATTGTAACTAAATCCTGAGCAGGTAACTTCCATGTGACTGCGGTAAGAAGTCCAAATACACCGGGAACTTGGAAATGACAAGGATTATTACTAGTGATATACCCGATCTCACCTATCTGTGGGTATGTACCTCCTGTCCTTATGTTCCTTTCCTAAAATAATTCTATTACATAGTTATACCCATCATTGTTCCAGCCAATCAGATCTTTCATCATCAAATGACCCCTAGATGTGCCGGTCCAGGAAATGATTAATTTCCCCTTTGCTGGACCCATAGTCTATTTGTTTGTTCCCATGCATTGTGTCCATGATCCAAACCTGTAGCTTGCTTATTAATGGCCATTTAGTTGTTTGAACCCCTGCGGGGTGTCATCCGATAGAGGTTTATTTCCTGTTTGTTGGAAGGAGTCCTGAATATCAACGAGCAGGACACATTAATCTCTTCATTGCCAGTGAGTCATTATAGCTATGACATTGGTTAGTTATATATTTATTACGGTTTGCCATGATCTTTGTCTTTGAGCAGCAGGCCAGCTTTTGCACTCTTCTTTTACCCTAATCAATAAGTCCTTTATTTTCTCCTCACTTTAAGCCATCAGAGTAGTATCATCCGCGTATCTAACGTTATTGATATTCCTTCCAGCAATATTGGACCGATCCAGTCCAGCCTTATTATGCATGATGTACTCGGCATATAAGGTAACAATATACTACCTTGTCACTTTCTTTTTTCTGATCTTGAACCATTCTGTTGTCCCATATTCGGTTCTGACTGTGGCTTTTTGGTCCACATACAGATTCTTCAGGAGGTGGATAAGATGATCAGGTACTCCCATCTCTTTAAGAACTTTTTGTTGTGATCCACACAGTAGTCTATGAAGCAGAAGGAAATGCTCTTCTTGAACTCTCTTGCTTTATCTATGATCCATAGGGCATTGGCAATTTGATCTCTTGTTCCTCTTCCTCGGCAGGACATGGCTTGCACATCTGGTAGTTCCCGGTCCATATATGTTTGGAGTCCAGCTTGTAGGATCTTAAGCATTACCTTGCTGGCATGTGAAATTAGTTAAATTGTTGGATACTTGGATCACTCTTTGGCATTGGGATGTAGACTGACCTTTTCTAGTCTATTGGCCATTGTTGAGTTTTCCAAATGTGTTGGCGCAAGGCAAGCAGCTCTTTTACGTCATCATCCTGTAGGATTTTGAATAGTTCAATTGGGATTCCATCAACTCCTGCAGCCTTATCAGCAAGACTTCCTAGGGCCATCTCACTTCGCTCTCCAAGATGTCTGGCTCCAGCTCATTGGACAAACTATTGAGGTCATCGCTGCTGTTAAGATCCCTCCTGTATAGATGTTCAAGGTACTCCTGCCACCTCTTCTTTATTTGATCTTCTGTTCCTACCATTTTTGTCTATTATCACTCCCACTTTGGCATGAAAGGTGCCTTTTTATGTTCCTAATTTTACATGAAGAGGTCTCTTGACTTACCCATTCTGTTATCTTCTTCGATCTCTTTACATCCCTCATTATAGAATGCCTCCTTATCTCTTCTTGCTAGCCTCAGTGGGACAAATCTTTTCTTCTCTCCACTACCTCTCACTTCCATTCTTTCCTGGGCTACTTTCCAAAGCCTCATCAGACAGTTTGACTTCTTACTTTTCTTTCTTTTGGGGATATTCTTTGTTGCGGTTTCCTGGATTAAGTTGCAAGCTTCGGGTCCAAAGTTCTTCAGGCATTCTATCGTCCATGTCTAGTTCCTTAAATCTATTGTTTACTTCCACTCCATATTCTCAAGGGATATTATTTATTTCGTATCTACTTGGTCTGACGATTTTCCCTCTTTTCTTCAGTTTGCAATAAGAAGCTCATGGTCTGAGCCGCAGTCAGCTCCAGGTCTTGTTTTTGCTGACTGTATAGAGCTCCTCCATCTTTGTCTGCACAGTATATAGTCAATCTGATTTCTATGTTGTCCCTCTGGTGATGTCCATGTGTCATCTCGGAGGCTGTTGGAAGACGTGTTTGCTACAACCAGGGAATTATCTTGACAATTTCTGCTAATCTCTGACCTGCATCGTTTTGTACTGCAAGGCCAAATTTGCCAGTTATTCCAGGTGTCCTTTGGTTCCTACTTTAGCTCCAATCTCCTATGATGATAGTGACATGTTTTCTTGGTGTTATATCTATGATGTGTTGAATGACTTCGTAGAACGGCGCAACTTTAGCATCTGTGGTTGGAGCATAGCCTTGGATCACTGTGATGTTAAATGGTTTGCCTTGATTTTACGTTCTGTAATTTACTGGGTTGTGACCGAGCTCGGCTCTGGCCGCCCTTTGATTAGGATGGTTAATCTATTTGTTCTGCAGGATTTTTGACCACCGTAGAAGATTTGGTGATTGTCTGATGTGAAATGTCCCTCTCCAGTCTATTGGATTTCACTGATTCTTAGGATATTGGCGTTTACGTTTGTCATCTCGTGTCTGACTACGTCCAGGTTGCCCCGGTTCATAGCTCTAACCTTCCACATTCGTATCCTGAATCGTTATTTGCCGCATCGGATTTCCCTTTCCTTTCCCAGACACCTCCAAAGCTGGGCATCCTCTCTGGTTTGGACCCAACTACTTCATTAGATCTGGTGCTACTCGCACTTGCTCTCTGCTCTCCCCCATAATGTGATAGGCACCATCTGACCTATGAGAAGTACGTTCGTACTGTGTATGTCTATAAAGGCAATAGTAATCTAGCTCTGCTTGTAGATTACAAATGGTGTCTTCCATTTGCTTGTTTACAAGTTTTGGGTCAGGTAGCTGATCCTTTAGTACATTTTATATGGACATTGACAATATATGTGTTGGCCTTCTAAAGATGAAATGTAGAGATAACCTTCTTGCAGGAGCTAGATAGGGTCATGCATGTCCTGCTTTTATGGCTTGGTTAATTTGGGCTCCTGAGGTGATTCTGTAGACTAAGGAACCGGTAAGGGACGGACAGAGAAGCCGTTCCTAAACAGTATGGATGGCGAGGAACTGGTAGTAGTCAGGATGGAGTCCGTCAGATTTCTGTAGGTGTAGAGTTGTCTACAGTTTATTGGTCAGATGCCTCGCCCCACCACATAGCGTTACTTATAGGCTTTTAGTTAATGGAAAGGAAATAAAGCTGATCATCGAGGAGATGACTACTAATGGTGGAGATCTCACACACCAAACCAATGTGGGGATGGAGTGGCGTGCGGTCGCGCCGTGTGGCGTGCGGTCGCGCCGTGTGGCGTGCGAATCTCACACAGGGGTGGTGTTGTGAGGTATTTAGGTCTCTAAACATAGTATTAGCCGCTCATGCTCCGGTCCTGTGCTTGGATTGATAACCATTTTTCTTCTCCCTTGGTCACATTGTATATACTACGTATGGTCCTTAGCGATGATCCTATATCTTGTGTTTATTGTATGTTCGGCAATGAGTGGTTTAATGTGGTTCTACCAGTTTCTGAGCCAGTCTACTGAGGAGCCAGGCAATTGTGTACATTTAGAGATGTGTGAAGAAGTGCCCCAAAATCTAGGAGGTAGGATTGAATTATGGGATTGATCCAGCCCGGATTTACTTAGTCGTGAGGCGCCAACATATTCCGTAGTGCTGTACCGGGGTTATGTACAAGGCAAAACAAAATTAACACTTTGCACAGAATGGAAGGACTCGTGTTTGAGCTTGAAATCGAACGTACACAGAGCTTGTTCACCACTCTCATAGAACAAAATGACACAAACCTACACTCCAATGTGTTTGGGTGTGATGCAGGAGGGTGATAGAAACAAGATGGCAGTGTGTAAGGCAATATGCTCATGCAAGTGGAGGTGTCTGTGTTGCACTGTTGATGGTGAGTGACATTGTGCGGTAGAGTGTGCAGTTTTGTAGCGTATGGGTGACATTGTGCGGTAGCGTGTGCAGTTTTGTAGCGTGTGGGTGACATTGCGCAGTAGTGTGCAGTTTTGTAGCGTGTGGGTGACATTGCGCAGTAGTGTGCAGTTTTGTAGCGTGTGGGTGACATTGCGCAGTAGTGTGCAGTTTTGTAGCGTGTGGGTGACATTGCGCTGTAGAGTGTGCAGTTTTGTAGCGTGTGGGTGACATTGCGCTGTAGAGTGTGCAGTTTTGTAGCGTGTGGGTGACATTGCGCTGTAGAGTGTGCAGTTTTGTAGCGTGTGGGTGACATTGCGCTGTAGAGTGTGCAGTTTTGTAGCGTGTGGGTGACATTGTGCGGTAGCGTGTGCAGTTTTGTAGCGTGTGGGTGACCTTGCGCTGTAGAGTGTGCAGTTTTGTAGCGTGTGGGTGACATTGCGCGGTAGAGTGTGTAGTTTTGTAGCATGTGGGTGACACTGTGCGTTGGCGTGTGCAGTTTTGTAGCGTGTGGGTTACATTGTGCGGTACCGTGTGCAGTTTTGTAGCGTGTGGGTTACATTGTGCGGTACCGTGTGCAGTTTTGTAGCGTGTGGGTGACATTGCGCGGTAGTGTGTGCAGTTTTGTAGCGTGTGGGTGACATTGCGCGGTAGCGTGTGCAGTTTTGTAGCGTGTGGGTGACATTGCGCGGTAGCGTGTGCAGTTTTGTAGCGTGTGGGTGACATTGTGCGGTAGAGTGTGCAGTTTTGTAGCGTGTGGGTGACATTGTGCGGTAGCGTGTGCAGATTTGTAGCGTGTGGGTGTCATTGTGCGGTAGCGTGTGCAGTTTTTGTAGCGTGTGGGCGACATTGTGCTGTAGCGTGTGCAGTTTTTGTAGTGTGTGGGTGACATTGCGCTGAAGCGTGTGTAGCGTGTGGGTGACATTGCGCGGTAGCGTGTGCAGTTTTGTAGTGTGTGGGTGACATTGCGCTGTAGCGTGTGGGTGACATTGCGCGGTAGCGTGTGCAGTTTTTGTAGCGTGTGGGTGACATTGCGCGGTAGCGTGTGCAGTTTTTGTAGCGTGTGGGTGACATTGTGCGGTAGTGTGCAGTTTTTGTAGCGTGTGGGTGACATTGTGCGGTAGTGTGCAGTTTTTGTAGCGTGTGGGTGACATTGTGCGGTAGTGTGCAGTTTTTGTAGCGTGTGGGTGACATTGTGCGGTAGTGTGCAGTTTTGTAGCGTGTGCAGTTTTTGTAGCGTGTGGGTGACATTGTGCGGTAGCGTGTGCAGTTTTTGTAGTGTGTGGGTGACATTGTGCTGTAGCGTGTGCAGTTTTGTAGCGTGTGTGCGACATTGTGCTGTAGCGTGTGCAGTTTTTGTAGTGTGTAGGTGACATTGCGCTGTAGCGTGTGGGTGACATTGCGCAGTAGCGTGTGCAGTTTTGTAGTGTGTGGGTGACATTGCGCTGTAGCGTGTGTAGCGTGTGGGTGACATTGCGCGGTAGTGTGTGCAGTTTTTGTAGCGTGTGGGTGACATTGTGCGGTAGTGTGCAGTTTTTGTAGCGTGTGGGTGACATTGTGCGGTAGTGTGCAGTTTTTGTAGCGTGTGGGTGACGTGCGGTAGTGGGCAGTTTTGTAGCGTGTGGGTGACATTGTGCGGTAGCGTGTGGGTGACATTGTGCGGTAGAGTGTGCAGTTTTTGTAGCGTGTGGGTGACATTGCGCGGTAGTGTGCAGTTTTTGTAGCGTGTGGGTGACATTGTGCGGTAGTGTGCAGTTTTTGTAGCGTGTGGGTGACATTGTGCGGTAGTGTGCAGTTTTGTAGCGTGTGCAGTTTTTGTAGCGTGTGGGTGACATTGTGCGGTAGCGTGTGCAGTTTTTGTAGCGTGTGGGTGACATTGTGCTGTAGCGTGTGCAGTTTTGTAGCGTGTGTGCGACATTGTGCTGTAGCGTGTGCAGTTTTTGTAGTGTGTAGGTGACATTGCGCTGTAGCGTGTGGGTGACATTGCGCAGTAGCGTGTGCAGTTTTGTAGTGTGTGGGTGACATTGCGCTGTAGCGTGTGTAGCGTGTGGGTGACATTGCGCGGTAGTGTGTGCAGTTTTTGTAGCGTGTGGGTGACATTGTGCGGTAGTGTGTGCAGTTTTTGTAGCGTGTGGGTGACATTGTGCGGTAGTGTGCAGTTTTTGTAGCGTGTGGGTGACATTGTGCGGTAGTGTGCAGTTTTTGTAGCGTGTGGGTGACATTGTGCGGTAGTGGGCAGTTTTGTAGCGTGTGGGTGACATTGTGCGGTAGCGTGTGGGTGACATTGTGCGGTAGAGTGTGCAGTTTTTGTAGCGTGTGGGTGACATTGTGCGGTAGCGTGTGCAGTTTTGTAGCGTGTGGGTGACATTGCGCGGTAGCGTGTGCAGTTTTGTAGCGTGTGGGTGACATTGCGCGGTAGCGTGTGTAGTTTTGTAGCTTGTGGGTGACATTGCGCTGTAGCGTGTGTAGATTGTGGGTGGCATTGTGCGGTAGCGTGTGCACTTGTGCATATTAAGGCTGAAGACGATGAGCTTCTTTACACAGCTGAGTGGAGTGAATTTGAATCTTTGAATCTGGAGGAGCCTAGTGGAGTGAGGGCATATTTTGGAGGTAGCCGGGTCTTTACCCTCCTTAGCCCATCCTCTGCTTCCTTCCTAGGACGTGTTTCTGATGATCCGTCGTCACAAGACCACAATCTTCACAGATGCCAAGGAGAGCACCACAGTATATGAGCTCAAAAGAATTGTAGAAGGAATCTTGAAAAGACCCCCAGAGGACCAGAGACTGTACAAGGTGAGGATCTTGTCCGGAGCCGGCGCTGCCCCTCCTGTGCTGTACCACTAACCCTCCTCTCTTTCAGGATGACCAGCTCCTCGATGATAACAAGACCCTTGGTGATTGTGGATTCACCAGCCAGACCGCTCGGCCCCAGGCACCGGCCACTGTAGGACTGGCATTCCGGAGCTCGGGTGAGTATCCAGCTGTGTAGCTGAGTGTAGCTCCTCTTCAGATGAGGGGACATGCATGGACAGTATACATGTGCGTGTTCTGTCCATGTGTTACGCATGTAACCCCTTGACCCCTCCATGATATTGCAGGTGATTCCTTCGAGCTCCTGCGGGTGGATTCCTTCTCTAGCCCACCCGAGTTACCCGACGTCATGAAGCCGCAGGAGACAAGCGGCAGCGCTAACGAGCAGGCCGTGCAGTGAGAGCCACCGCACTTTGAGTGTGCTCGTCCCATGATCCTCCATCTCGCTCTCGTCTCCTCAGTAACCCTTTCCCTGACGGGGTCTGCTGCAGCTCATCACTTGGCAATGCTTGTAGCTCCTCTAGCAAGGGATGCGGTGGAATATTTCTTGAAGCCCCCATAACTCACACCCCCTCCTCCTCTCACCTTGTACAGTGTGATATTCCTGTCCCTTGTTCCTCATGGGAGGGTCTGGCTGTGACATGAGGTCAGGCCCCTCCCCTTCCTCTCCCCCCTGACCCTATCCCAACCTCCTCTACTTCTCCCCCTGCTTTATATTTGGGGGGTGATTTTGTTTTCGTTTTGTTCTATTTTATTTTATAAACACAATAAATTTTGTCTGCCTGTGCAGTGTGTGGCGTCCATTTGTAGGATGTGATAACTAGGGAGAGGAAATGGAGATCTTATCATGTGACCCATGTCTTTCTGTGCGGTGCCTGGTGTCCATTTGTAGGATGTTGGGGGAGAAAAAAAAAAGGGAACTTTATTTACATGACAGACTTAATTAAAACCAAGAAACCAATTCACCAAAAGCTCTTCTTTTCTATCATGGTGGTGGCTGATAATGAGTCCGATCTGTGGTGGTGGCTGATGATGAGTCCGATCTGTGGTGGTGGCTGATAATGAGTCCGATCTGTGGTGGTGGCTGATAATGAGTCCGATCTGTGGTGGTGGTGGCTGATAATGAGTCCGATCTGTGGTGGCGGCTGATAATGAGTCCGATCTGTGGTGGCGGCTGATAATGAGTCCGATCTGTGGTGGTGGCGGTGGCGGCTGATAATGAGTCCGATCTGTGGTGGTGGCGGTGGCGGCTGATAATGAGTCCGATCTGTGGTGGTGGCGGCTGATAATGAGTCCGATCTGTGGTGGTGGTGGTGGTGGTGGTGGTGGTGGCTGATGATGAGTCCGATCTGTGGTGGTGGCTGATGATGAGTCCGATCTGTGGTGGTGGCTGATGATGAGTCCGATCTGTGGTGGTGGCTGATAATGAGTCCGATCTGTGGTGGTGGTGGCTGATAATGAGTCCGATCTGTGGTGGTGGCGGCTGATAATGAGTCCGATCTGTGGTGGTGGCGGCTGATAATGAGTCCGATCTGTGGTGGTGGCGGTGGCGGCTGATAATGAGTCCGATCTGTGGTGGTGGCGGTGGCGGCTGATAATGAGTCCGATCTGTGGTGGTGGCGGTGGCGGCTGATAATGAGTCCGATCTGTGGTGGTGGTGGTGGTGGTGGCGGCTGATAATGAGTCCGATCTGTGGTGGTGGTGGTGGTGGCGGCAGCGGCTGATAATGAGTCCGATCTGTGGTGGTGGTGGTGGTGGTGGTGGCTGATAATGAGTCCGATCTGTGGTGGTGGTGGTGGCCGGTTAATAGTCCGATCTGTGGTGGTGGTGGTGGCTGATAATGAGTCCGATCTGTGGTGGCTGCAGCTTGAAGCAAAGTAGCTCCAGTACCTTGGTTTCTATAATCCCAAAGTGCTACCTCCTGACCATAATATAGACTCAATGAACTAAAGATAGTAAGAGGAAGCCCTATGGTCCTCCTACCTGGAAGGCTCAATCTGTATTGATGTCCCACAGCTGACTTAAGAGCCCGAATACACCTTTAGTTAAATGAGCTTGGTCAGAATCACAAATCACTGCTCCACAAACAGAAGAACAACTCCACCGTACGTAGGGATAGCTTCTTATTTGGGGTACCCGCACGGGCTCTGAGCCTGTGTAGACTTTATGTAATATGGAGAAATAAACATGTTAGTGAAAATTAATAGGATCAAACAAACCTTTATCCCAGACTCCTCCATTTGTAGGATTTTTAGGCAGAGCTTATAACCAAATAATAAAATAAAGTACATGTCCGTAAATAGATACTCAAGGATATGATATACCCAGGAACCTTCCGAGTCCTTTTAAATATCAAGGACCTCCATGCGCCTTTGCGAAGGGCCATTCATTAACTTTCACCCATCATGAGAGGTAATTAGGTGATGGGGGGGGGGGGGGGTCCTCAGTAGAGTATATGCTTAAGATAACTGGAAGCGCCATCAACACGGCTTACTGATTACAATTGTCTTTATTTCTCTGGTTCCGTATCATTCCTGCACTCATAGAGTGCGTCTGTGACCAAGGGCGGCTGTCTGTTTCTAGGGTCTAGCATTGCCCCATGGGCAGAGTACGTGCGTCTGACACGTGCTATAGAGTATACTTGTGCAGGGCTGAGCAGTGACCACAAGGGGTCTCTGCTGCACTCCTAAAGGAGCATTATTGGTTCCCACTCCACTAGACCAGGAGATAAACTCATCCAATTAGACCAGGCTCGGTCAGGATTGTTGCTTCCTGCTCCTATGTTTAGGCCAAGACATTTACTCATACGGTTACACCATGATCATTACTCGCCAGTCTTGCTGTTTGGCCAGGACACCATGGCTAGACCATGGTCATTATCATCTAGTCCTGCTGTTAGGCCAGGATACTATGCAGTTGCACCATGGTCATTACCATCTAGTCCTGCTGTTAGGCCAGGATACTATGCAGTTACACCATGTTCCTTGCCATCTAGTCCTGCTGTTAGGCCAGGATACTATGCAGTTACACCATGGTCATTACCATCTAGTCCTGCCGTTAGGCCAGGATACTATGCAGTTACACCATGTTCCTTGCCATCTAGTCCTGCTGTTAGGCCAGGATACTATGCAGTTACACCATGTTCCTTGCCATCTAGTCCTGCTGTTAGGCCAGGATACTATGCAGTTACACCATGGTCATTACCATCTAGTCCTGCCGTTAAGCTAGGACCCCATATGGTTAGACCATGGTCATCACTATCTGGTTTGCTATTAGAGCAGGATACCATATGGTTGTCACAACCCACTGTTTGGTTGGGCTCATCACATGTCCCGTAAAGTACACAGAGCGAGAGGTTCTCATTTGTGAGCCACACTGAAGGCGCTCAGTGCGGCGCTTGCAATGAGCACCGAAGGTGCTCACATTGTGTGGCGAACAGCATTGACAGCCTTTACATTTTAATGCCATCATTTTTGACGGGCAAGTAGCTAGTCCATCGTAATAATACCAGTGATTAGAATTATTATCTTCCTCTTTAGTCTGGTGAAAACATTCTAACCCCACAGCCAGGAACCCCTTTCCCCTAGAGCAATCCAGACAATATGCTTTATTAAACTCCCCATGGAATTTCTGACAGTTTGATACCAAACATGACTGGGTGGATATGCATACATTAAACACAACATACATGACAAACATATTCATTAAAACTATGTTGTATCATATATCACTATTCATAAACGATATGGTGACAAAACCATCCTAAGTAGTTAAACAGTATGGGCAGTCGCCTCCACACATTAACCACATGCAAGTACAAAATGCACGTTAGGTAAGCCACATGGGCAGTATTAAATCATCTTGGGCTAATATGGTAACACCAGTCCAGGTACGCAGGTGGTTGGCCATTGTTCTTTGAGAGAAAGGAATGGAGTTGTGCTATTGTCCCCCAGGACCGATAATAGTCTACCATGGTCTAGGCTAGGATACCGTAGAGTTAGACCATGTTGGTCATCACTCCCTAACCTTGCTGTAAAACTAGGATAACAAAGAGTTAGACCATGGTCATTACGCTCCATCCTTGCTATTAGGCCAGGCTCAGTCAGGATTTAAACTCCCTACTCCTACTGTTAGGCCAAGATATTTACTCATTACTCATACACGATGTCCATGGTCATTACTCTCTAGTCTTGCTCTTAGACCAGAATACCGTACAGTTAAACCATGGTCAGAACTCTCTAGTCTAACTGTTAGGTCAGGATACTGTACAGTTAGACCATGGTCATTACTCTCTAGTCTTGCTCTCAGGCCAGAATACCGTACAGTTAGACCATGGTCATTACTCTCTAATCTTGCTCTTAGGTCAGGATACCGTACAGTTAGACCATGGTCATTACTCTCTAGTCTTGCTCTTGGCCCAGGATACCGTACAGTTAGACCATGGTCGGCACTATCTAGTCTTACAGTTAGGTCAGGATACCGTACAGTTAGACCATGGTCATTACTCTCTAGTCTTGCTCTTGGCCCAGGATACCGTACAGTTAGACCATGGTCAGCACTCTCTAGTCTTGCTCTTGGCCCAGGATACCGTACGGTTAGACCATGGTCAGCACTCTCTAGTCTTACTGTTAGGTCAGGATACCGTACAGTTAGACCATGGTCATTACTCTCTAGTCTTACTGTTAGGTCAGGATACCATAAAGTTAGACCATGGTCATTACTCTCTAGTCTTACTGTTTGGTCAGGATACCGTACAGTTAGACCATGGTAATTACTCTCTAGTCTTGCTCATGACCCAGAATACCATACAGTTAGACCATGGTCATTACTCTCTAGTCTTGCTCATGACCCAGAATACCATACAGTTAGACCATGGTCGGCACTCTCTAGTCTTACTGTTAGGTCAGGATACCGTACAGTTAGACCATGGTCATTACTCTCTAGTCTTACTGTTAGGTCAGGATACCATAAAGTTAAACCATGGTCGTTACTCTCTAGTCTTACTGTTAGGTCAGGATACCATACAGTTAGACCATGGTCATTACTCTCTAGTCTTGCTTATGACCCAGGATACCATACAGTTAGACCATGGTCATTACTCTCTAGTCTTGCTTATGACCCAGGATACCATACAGTTAGACCATGGTCATTACTCTCTAGTCTTGCTCTTGGCCCAGGATACCGTACAATTAGACCATGGTCGGCACTCTCTAGTCTTACTGTTAGGTCAGGATACCGTACAGTTAGACCATGGTCAGCACTCTCTAGTCTTGCTCTTGGCCCAGGATACCGTACAGTTAGACCATGGTCAGCACTCTCTAGTCTTGCTCTTGGCCCAGGATACCGTACGGTTAGACCATGGTCAGCACTCTTTAGTCTTGCTCTTGGCCCAGGATACCGTACAGTTAGACCATGGTCAGCACTCTTTAGTCTTGCTTGTGGCCCAGGATACCATAAAGTTAGACCATGGTCGGCACTCTCTAGTCTTACTGTTAGGTCAGGATACCGTATAGTTAGACCATGGTCATTACTCTCTAGTCTTGCTCTTGGCCCAGGATACCATAAAGTTAGACCATGGTCATTACTCTTTAATCTTGCTTGTGGCCCAGGATACCATAAAGTTAGACCATGGTCAGCACTCTCTAGTCTTACTGTTAGGTCAGGATACCGTACAGTTAGACCATGGTCAGCACTCTCTAGTCTTGCTCTTGGCCCAGGATACCGTACAGTTAGACCATGGTCAGCACTCTCTAGTCTTGCTCTTGGCCCAGGATACCGTACAGTTAGACCATGGTCATTACTATTTAATCTTGCTTGTGGCCCAGGATACCATAAAGTTAGACCATGGTCGGCACTCTCTAGTCTTACTGTTAGGTCAGGATACCGTATAGTTAGACCATGGTCATTACTCTCTAGTCTTGCTCTTGGCCCAGGATACCATAAAGTTAGACCATGGTCATTACTCTTTAATCTTGCTCATGGCCCAGGATACCATAAAGTTAGACCATGGTCAGCACTCTCTAGTCTTACTGTTAGGTCAGGATACCATAAAGTTAGACCATGGTCATTACTCTCTAGTCTTGCTCTTGGTCCAGGATACCATAAAGTTAGACAATGGTCGTCACTCTCTAGTCTTACTGTTAGGCCAGGATACCATAAAGTTAGACCATGGTCAGCACTCTCTAGTCTTACTGTTAGGTTAAGATATCGTACAGTTAGACCAAGGCCATTACTCTCTAGTCTTGCTCTTGGCCCAGGATCCGTACGGTTAGACCATGGTCAGCACTCTCTAGTCTTGCTCTTGGCCCAGGATACTGTATAGTTAGACCATGGTCATAACTCTCTAGTCTTGCTCTTGGCCCAGGATACCATAAAGTTAGACCATGGTCATTACTCTTTAATCTTGCTTGTGGCCCAGGATACCATAAAGTTAGACCATGGTCAGCACTCTCTAGTCTTACTGTTAGGTCAGGATACCGTACAGTTAGACCATGGTCAGCACTCTCTAGTCTTGCTCTTGGCCCAGGATACCGTACAGTTAGACCATGGTCAGCACTCTCTAGTCTTGCTCTTGGCCCAGGATACCGTACGGTTAGACCATGGTCAGCACTCTTTAGTCTTGCTCTTGGCCCAGGATACCGTACAGTTAGACCATGGTCATTACTATTTAATCTTGCTTGTGGCCCAGGATACCATAAAGTTAGACCATGGTCGGCACTCTCTAGTCTTACTGTTAGGTCAGGATACCGTATAGTTAGACCATGGTCATTACTCTCTAGTCTTGCTCTTGGCCCAGGATACCATAAAGTTAGACCATGGTCATTACTCTTTAATCTTGCTCATGGCCCAGGATACCATAAAGTTAGACCATGGTCAGCACTCTCTAGTCTTACTGTTAGGTCAGGATACCATAAAGTTAGACCATGGTCATTACTCTCTAGTCTTGCTCTTGGTCCAGGATACCATAAAGTTAGACAATGGTCGTCACTCTCTAGTCTTACTGTTAGGCCAGGATACCATAAAGTTAGACCATGGTCAGCACTCTCTAGTCTTACTGTTAGGTTAAGATATCGTACAGTTAGACCAAGGCCATTACTCTCTAGTCTTGCTCTTGGCCCAGGATCCGTACGGTTAGACCATGGTCAGCACTCTCTAGTCTTGCTCTTGGCCCAGGATACTGTATAGTTAGACCATGGTCATAACTCTCTAGTCTTGCTCTTGGCCCAGGATACCGTACGGTTAGACCATGGTCAGCACTCTTTAGTCTTGCTCTTGGCCCAGGATACCGTACAGTTAGACCATGGTCATTACTCTTTAATCTTGCTTGTGGCCCAGGATACCATAAAGTTAGACCATGGTCGGCACTCTCTAGTCTTACTGTTAGGTCAGGATACCGTACAAATAGACCATGGTCATTACTCTCTAGTCTTGCTCTTGGCCCAGGATACCATACAGTTAGACCATGGTCATTACTCTTTAATCTTGCTCATGGCCCAGGATACCATAAAGTTAGACCATGGTCAGCACTCTCTAGTCTTACTGTTAGGTCAGGATACCATAAAGTCAGACCATGGTCATTACTCTCTAGTCTTACTGTTAGGTCAGGATACCGTACAGTTAGACCATGGTCGGCACTCTCTAGTCTTACTGTTAGGTCAGGATACCGTACAGTTAGACCATGGTCGGCACTCTCTAGTCTTACTGTTAGGCCAGGATACCATAAAGTTAGACCATGGTCAGCACTCTCTAGTCTTACTGTTAGGTCAGGATACCGTACAGTTAGACCATGGTCATTACTCTCTAGTCTTACTGTTTGGTCAGGATACCGTACAGTTAGACCATGGTAATTACTCTCTAGTCTTGCTCATGACCCAGAATACCATACAGTTAGACCATGGTCATTACTCTCTAGTCTTGCTCATGACCCAGAATACCATACAGTTAGACCATGGTCGGCACTCTCTAGTCTTACTGTTAGGTCAGGATACCGTACAGTTAGACCATGGTCATTACTCTCTAGTCTTACTGTTAGGTCAGGATACCATAAAGTTAAACCATGGTCGTTACTCTCTAGTCTTACTGTTAGGTCAGGATACCATACAGTTAGACCATGGTCATTACTCTCTAGTCTTGCTTATGACCCAGGATACCATACAGTTAGACCATGGTCATTACTCTCTAGTCTTGCTTATGACCCAGGATACCATACAGTTAGACCATGGTCATTACTCTCTAGTCTTGCTCTTGGCCCAGGATACCGTACAATTAGACCATGGTCGGCACTCTCTAGTCTTACTGTTAGGTCAGGATACCGTACAGTTAGACCATGGTCAGCACTCTCTAGTCTTGCTCTTGGCCCAGGATACCGTACAGTTAGACCATGGTCAGCACTCTCTAGTCTTGCTCTTGGCCCAGGATACCGTACGGTTAGACCATGGTCAGCACTCTTTAGTCTTGCTCTTGGCCCAGGATACCGTACAGTTAGACCATGGTCATTACTCTTTAATCTTGCTTGTGGCCCAGGATACCATAAAGTTAGACCATGGTCGGCACTCTCTAGTCTTACTGTTAGGTCAGGATACCGTATAGTTAGACCATGGTCATTACTCTCTAGTCTTGCTCTTGGCCCAGGATACCATAAAGTTAGACCATGGTCATTACTCTTTAATCTTGCTTGTGGCCCAGGATACCATAAAGTTAGACCATGGTCAGCACTCTCTAGTCTTACTGTTAGGTCAGGATACCGTACAGTTAGACCATGGTCAGCACTCTCTAGTCTTGCTCTTGGCCCAGGATACCGTACAGTTAGACCATGGTCAGCACTCTCTAGTCTTGCTCTTGGCCCAGGATACCGTACAGTTAGACCATGGTCATTACTATTTAATCTTGCTTGTGGCCCAGGATACCATAAAGTTAGACCATGGTCGGCACTCTCTAGTCTTACTGTTAGGTCAGGATACCGTATAGTTAGACCATGGTCATTACTCTCTAGTCTTGCTCTTGGCCCAGGATACCATAAAGTTAGACCATGGTCATTACTCTTTAATCTTGCTCATGGCCCAGGATACCATAAAGTTAGACCATGGTCAGCACTCTCTAGTCTTACTGTTAGGTCAGGATACCATAAAGTTAGACCATGGTCATTACTCTCTAGTCTTGCTCTTGGTCCAGGATACCATAAAGTTAGACAATGGTCGTCACTCTCTAGTCTTACTGTTAGGCCAGGATACCATAAAGTTAGACCATGGTCAGCACTCTCTAGTCTTACTGTTAGGTTAAGATATCGTACAGTTAGACCAAGGCCATTACTCTCTAGTCTTGCTCTTGGCCCAGGATCCGTACGGTTAGACCATGGTCAGCACTCTCTAGTCTTGCTCTTGGCCCAGGATACTGTATAGTTAGACCATGGTCATAACTCTCTAGTCTTGCTCTTGGCCCAGGATACCATAAAGTTAGACCATGGTCATTACTCTTTAATCTTGCTTGTGGCCCAGGATACCATAAAGTTAGACCATGGTCAGCACTCTCTAGTCTTACTGTTAGGTCAGGATACCGTACAGTTAGACCATGGTCAGCACTCTCTAGTCTTGCTCTTGGCCCAGGATACCGTACAGTTAGACCATGGTCAGCACTCTCTAGTCTTGCTCTTGGCCCAGGATACCGTACGGTTAGACCATGGTCAGCACTCTTTAGTCTTGCTCTTGGCCCAGGATACCGTACAGTTAGACCATGGTCATTACTATTTAATCTTGCTTGTGGCCCAGGATACCATAAAGTTAGACCATGGTCGGCACTCTCTAGTCTTACTGTTAGGTCAGGATACCGTATAGTTAGACCATGGTCATTACTCTCTAGTCTTGCTCTTGGCCCAGGATACCGTACAGTTAGACCATGGTCATTACTCTTTAATCTTGCTCATGGCCCAGGATACCATAAAGTTAGACCATGGTCAGCACTCTCTAGTCTTACTGTTAGGTCAGGATACCATAAAGTTAGACCATGGTCATTACTCTCTAGTCTTGCTCTTGGTCCAGGATACCATAAAGTTAGACAATGGTCGTCACTCTCTAGTCTTACTGTTAGGCCAGGATACCATAAAGTTAGACCATGGTCAGCACTCTCTAGTCTTACTGTTAGGTTAAGATATCGTACAGTTAGACCAAGGCCATTACTCTCTAGTCTTGCTCTTGGCCCAGGATCCGTACGGTTAGACCATGGTCAGCACTCTCTAGTCTTGCTCTTGGCCCAGGATACTGTATAGTTAGACCATGGTCATAACTCTCTAGTCTTGCTCTTGGCCCAGGATACCGTACGGTTAGACCATGGTCAGCACTCTTTAGTCTTGCTCTTGGCCCAGGATACCGTACAGTTAGACCATGGTCATTACTCTTTAATCTTGCTTGTGGCCCAGGATACCATAAAGTTAGACCATGGTCGGCACTCTCTAGTCTTACTGTTAGGTCAGGATACCGTACAAATAGACCATGGTCATTACTCTCTAGTCTTGCTCTTGGCCCAGGATACCATACAGTTAGACCATGGTCATTACTCTTTAATCTTGCTCATGGCCCGGGATACCATAAAGTTAGACCATGGTCAGCACTCTCTAGTCTTACTGTTAGGTCAGGATACCATAAAGTCAGACCATGGTCATTACTCTCTAGTCTTACTGTTAGGTCAGGATACCGTACAGTTAGACCATGGTCGGCACTCTCTAGTCTTACTGTTAGGTCAGGATACCGTACAGTTAGACCATGGTCGGCACTCTCTAGTCTTACTGTTAGGCCAGGATACCATAAAGTTAGACCATGGTCAGCACTCTCTAGTCTTACTGTTAGGTCAGGATACGGTACAGTTAGACCATGGTCATTACTCTCTAGTCTTGCTCTTGGCCCAGGATACCGTATAGTTAGACCATGGTCATTACTCTCTAGTCTTGCTCTTGGCCCAGGATACCGTACAGTTAGACCATGGTCATTACTATTTAATCTTGCTTGTGGCCCAGGATACCATAAAGTTAGACCATGGTCGGCACTCTCTAGTCTTACTGTTAGGTCAGGATACCGTATAGTTAGACCATGGTCATTACTCTCTAGTCTTGCTCTTGGCCCAGGATACCATAAAGTTAGACCATGGTCATTACTCTTTAATCTTGCTCATGGCCCAGGATACCATAAAGTTAGACCATGGTCAGCACTCTCTAGTCTTACTGTTAGGTCAGGATACCATAAAGTTAGACCATGGTCATTACTCTCTAGTCTTGCTCTTGGTCCAGGATACCATAAAGTTAGACAATGGTCGTCACTCTCTAGTCTTACTGTTAGGCCAGGATACCATAAAGTTAGACCATGGTCAGCACTCTCTAGTCTTACTGTTAGGTTAAGATATCGTACAGTTAGACCAAGGCCATTACTCTCTAGTCTTGCTCTTGGCCCAGGATCCGTACGGTTAGACCATGGTCAGCACTCTCTAGTCTTGCTCTTGGCCCAGGATACTGTATAGTTAGACCATGGTCATAACTCTCTAGTCTTGCTCTTGGCCCAGGATACCGTACGGTTAGACCATGGTCAGCACTCTTTAGTCTTGCTCTTGGCCCAGGATACCGTACAGTTAGACCATGGTCATTACTCTTTAATCTTGCTTGTGGCCCAGGATACCATAAAGTTAGACCATGGTCGGCACTCTCTAGTCTTACTGTTAGGTCAGGATACCGTACAAATAGACCATGGTCATTACTCTCTAGTCTTGCTCTTGGCCCAGGATACCATACAGTTAGACCATGGTCATTACTCTTTAATCTTGCTCATGGCCCGGGATACCATAAAGTTAGACCATGGTCGGCACTCTCTAGTCTTACTGTTAGGCCAGGATACCATAAAGTTAGACCATGGTCAGCACTCTCTAGTCTTACTGTTAGGTCAGGATACGGTACAGTTAGACCATGGTCATTACTCTCTAGTCTTGCTCTTGGCCCAGGATACCGTATAGTTAGACCATGGTCATTACTCTCTAGTCTTGCTCTTGGCCCAGGATACCGTACAGTTAGACCATGGTCATTACTATTTAATCTTGCTTGTGGCCCAGGATACCATAAAGTTAGACCATGGTCGGCACTCTCTAGTCTTACTGTTAGGTCAGGATACCGTATAGTTAGACCATGGTCATTACTCTCTAGTCTTGCTCTTGGCCCAGGATACCATAAAGTTAGACCATGGTCATTACTCTTTAATCTTGCTCATGGCCCAGGATACCATAAAGTTAGACCATGGTCAGCACTCTCTAGTCTTACTGTTAGGTCAGGATACCATAAAGTTAGACCATGGTCATTACTCTCTAGTCTTGCTCTTGGTCCAGGATACCATAAAGTTAGACAATGGTCGTCACTCTCTAGTCTTACTGTTAGGCCAGGATACCATAAAGTTAGACCATGGTCAGCACTCTCTAGTCTTACTGTTAGGTTAAGATATCGTACAGTTAGACCAAGGCCATTACTCTCTAGTCTTGCTCTTGGCCCAGGATCCGTACGGTTAGACCATGGTCAGCACTCTCTAGTCTTGCTCTTGGCCCAGGATACTGTATAGTTAGACCATGGTCATAACTCTCTAGTCTTGCTCTTGGCCCAGGATACCGTACGGTTAGACCATGGTCAGCACTCTTTAGTCTTGCTCTTGGCCCAGGATACCGTACAGTTAGACCATGGTCATTACTCTTTAATCTTGCTTGTGGCCCAGGATACCATAAAGTTAGACCATGGTCGGCACTCTCTAGTCTTACTGTTAGGTCAGGATACCGTACAAATAGACCATGGTCATTACTCTCTAGTCTTGCTCTTGGCCCAGGATACCATACAGTTAGACCATGGTCATTACTCTTTAATCTTGCTCATGGCCCGGGATACCATAAAGTTAGACCATGGTCAGCACTCTCTAGTCTTACTGTTAGGTCAGGATACCATAAAGTCAGACCATGGTCATTACTCTCTAGTCTTACTGTTAGGTCAGGATACCGTACAGTTAGACCATGGTCGGCACTCTCTAGTCTTACTGTTAGGTCAGGATACCGTACAGTTAGACCATGGTCGGCACTCTCTAGTCTTACTGTTAGGCCAGGATACCATAAAGTTAGACCATGGTCAGCACTCTCTAGTCTTACTGTTAGGTCAGGATACGGTACAGTTAGACCATGGTCATTACTCTCTAGTCTTGCTCTTGGCCCAGGATACCGTATAGTTAGACCATGGTCATTACTCTCTAGTCTTGCTCTTGGCCCAGGATACCGTACAGTTAGAACATGGTCATTACTCTCTAGTCTTGCTCTTGGCCCAGGATACCGTACAGTTAGACCATGGTCATTACTCTCTAGTCTTGCTCTTGGCCCAGGATAACGTACAGTTAGACCATGGTCAGCACTCTCTAGTCTTGCTCTTGCCCCAGGATACCGTACAGTTAGAACATGGTCATTACTCTCTAGTCTTGCTCTTGGCCCAGGATACCGTACAGTTAGACCATGGTCATTACTCTCTAGTCTTGCTCTTGGCCCAGGATACCGTACAGTTAGACCATGGTCCGCACTCTCTAGTCTTAATGTTAGGTCAGGATACCGTACAGTTAGACCATGGTCGGCACTCTCTAGTCTTACTGTTAGGTCAGGATACCGTACAGTTAGACCATGGTCGGCACTCTCTAGTCTTACTGTTAGGTCAGGATACCGTACGGTTAAACCATGGTCATTACTCTTTAATCTTGCTCATGGCCCAGGATACCATAAAGTTAGACCATGGTCGGCACTCTCTAGTCTTGCTCTTGGCCCAGGATACCGTACAGTTAGACCATGGTCATTACTCTCTAGTCTTGCTCTTAGGCCAGGATACCGTACAGTTAGACCATGGTCAGCACTCTCTAGTCTTGCTCTTGGTCCAGGATACCATACAGTTAGACCATGGTCGGCACTCTTTAGTCTTACTGTTAGGCCAGGATACCATAAAGTTAGACCATGGTCAGCACTCTCTAGTCTTGCTCTTAGGCCAGGATACCATACAGTTAGACCATGGTCGGCACTCTCTAGTCTTACTGTTAGTTCAGGATACATTAAAGTTAGACCATGGTCAGCACTCTCTAGTCTTACTGTTAGGTCAAGATACCGTACAGTTAAACCATGGTCATTACTCTCTAGTCTTGCTCTTGGCCCAGGATACCGTATAGTTAGACCATGGTCGGCACTCTCTAGTCTTAATGTTAGGTCAGGATACCGTACAGTTAAACCATGGTCATTACTCTCTAGTCTTGCTCTTGGCCCAGGATACCGTATAGTTAGACCATGGTCGGCACTCTCTAGTCTTAATGTTAGGTCAGGATACCGTGTAGTTAGACCATGGTCATTACTCTCTAGTCTTGCTCTTGGCCCAGGATTCCGTACGGTTAGACCATGGTCATTACTCTTTAATCTTGCTCATGGCCCAGGATACCATAAAGTTAGACCATGGTCGGCACTCTCTAGTCTTACTGTTAGGTCAGGATACCGTACAGTTAGACCATGGTCGGCACTCTCTAGTCTTGCTCTTGGCTCAGGATACCGTACAGTTAGACCATGCACATTACTCTCTAGTCTTGCTCTTAGGCCAGGATACCGTACTGTTAGACCATGGTCAGCACTCTCTAGTCTTGCTCTTGGTCCAGGATACCATACAGTTAGACCATGGTCGGCACTCTTTAGTCTTACTGTTAGGCCAGTATACCATAAAGTTAGACCATGGTCAGCACTCTCTAGTCTTGCTCCTAGGCCAGGATACCATACAGTTAGACCATGGTCGGCACTCTCTAGTCTTACTGTTAGGCCAGGATACCATAAAGTTAGACCATGGTCAGCACTCTCTAGTCTTACTGTTAGGTCAGGATACATTAAAGTTAGACCATGGTCAGCACTCTCTAGTCTTACTGTTAGGTCAAGATACCGTACAGTTAAACCATGGTCATTACTCTCTAGTCTTGCTCTTGGCCCAGGATACCGTATAGTTAGACCATGGTCGGCACTCTCTAGTCTTAATGTTAGGTCAGGATACCGTACAGTTAGACCATGGTCATTACTCTCTAGTCTTGCTTTTGGCCCAGGATACCGTACGGTTAGACCATGGTCATTACTCTCTAGTCTTGCTCTTGGCCCAGGATACCGTACAGTTAGACCATGGTCATTACTCTCTAGTCTTGCTCTTGGCCCAGGATACCATACAGTTAGACCATGGTCAGCACTCTCTAGTCTTGCTCTTGGCCCAGGATACCGTGTAGTTAGACCATGGTCAGCACTCTCTAGTCTTGCTCTTGGCCCAGGATACCGTACAATTAGACCATGGTCGGCACTCTCTAGTCTTACTGTTAGGTCAGGATACCGTACAGTTAGACCATGGTCAGCACTCTCTAGTCTTGCTCTTGGCCCAGGATACCGTACAGTTAGACCATGGTCAGCACTCTCTAGTCTTGCTCTTGGCCCAGGATACCGTACGGTTAGACCATGGTCAGCACTCTTTAGTCTTGCTCTTGGCCCAGGATACCGTACAGTTAGACCATGGTCATTACTCTTTAATCTTGCTTGTGGCCCAGGATACTATAAAGTTAGACCATGGTCGGCACTCTCTAGTCTTACTGTTAGGTCAGGATACCGTATAGTTAGACCATGGTCATTACTCTCTAGTCTTGCTCTTGGCCCAGGATACCATAAAGTTAGACCATGGTCATTACTCTTTAATCTTGCTCATGGCCCAGGATACCATAAAGTTAGACCATGGTCAGCACTCTCTAGTCTTACTGTTAGGTCAGGATACCATAAAGTTAGACCATGGTCATTACTCTCTAGTCTTGCTCTTGGTCCAGGATACCATAAAGTTAGACAATGGTCGTCACTCTCTAGTCTTACTGTTAGGCCAGGATACCATAAAGTTAGACCATGGTCAGCACTCTCTAGTCTTACTGTTAGGTTAAGATATCGTACAGTTAGACCAAGGTCATTACTCTCTAGTCTTGCTCTTGGCCCAGGATCCGTACGGTTAGACCATGGTCAGCACTCTCTAGTCTTGCTCTTGGCCCAGGATACTGTATAGTTAGACCATGGTCATTACTCTCTAGTCTTGCTCTTGGCCCAGGATACCGTACGGTTAGACCATGGTCAGCACTCTTTAGTCTTGCTCTTGGCCCAGGATACCGTACAGTTAGACCATGGTCATTACTCTTTAATCTTGCTTGTGGCCCAGGATACCATAAAGTTAGACCATGGTCGGCACTCTCTAGTCTTACTGTTAGGTCAGGATACCGTACAAATAGACCATGGTCATTACTCTCTAGTCTTGCTCTTGGCCCAGGATACCATACAGTTAGACCATGGTCATTACTCTTTAATCTTGCTCATGGCCCAGGATACCATAAAGTTAGACCATGGTCAGCACTCTCTAGTCTTACTGTTAGGTCAGGATACCATAAAGTCAGACCATGGTCATTACTCTCTAGTCTTACTGTTAGGTCAGGATACCGTACAGTTAGACCATGGTCGGCACTCTCTAGTCTTACTGTTAGGTCAGGATACCGTACAGTTAGACCATGGTCGGCACTCTCTAGTCTTACTGTTAGGCCAGGATACCATAAAGTTAGACCATGGTCAGCACTCTCTAGTCTTACTGTTAGGTCAGGATACCGTACAGTTAGACCATGGTCATTACTCTCTAGTCTTGCTCTTGGCCCAGGATACCGTACAGTTAGACCATGGTCATTACTCTCTAGTCTTGCTCTTGGCCCAGGATACCGTACAGTTAGAACATGGTCATTACTCTCTAGTCTTGCTCTTGGCCCAGGATACCGTACAGTTAGACCATGGTCATTACTCTCTAGTCTTGCTCTTGGCCCAGGATAACGTACAGTTAGACCATGGTCAGCACTCTCTAGTCTTGCTCTTGCCCCAGGATACCGTACAGTTAGAACATGGTCATTACTCTCTAGTCTTGCTCTTGGCCCAGGATACCGTACAGTTAGACCATGGTCATTACTCTCTAGTCTTGCTCTTGGCCCAGGATACCGTACAGTTAGACCATGGTCGGCACTCTCTAGTCTTAATGTTAGGTCAGGATACCGTACAGTTAGACCATGGTCGGCACTCTCTAGTCTTACTGTTAGGTCAGGATACCGTACAGTTAGACCATGGTCGGCACTCTCTAGTCTTACTGTTAGGTCAGGATACCGTACGGTTAAACCATGGTCATTACTCTTTAATCTTGCTCATGGCCCAGGATACCATAAAGTTAGACCATGGTCGGCACTCTCTAGTCTTGCTCTTGGCCCAGGATACCGTACAGTTAGACCATGGTCATTACTCTCTAGTCTTGCTCTTAGGCCAGGATACCGTACAGTTAGACCATGGTCAGCACTCTCTAGTCTTGCTCTTGGTCCAGGATACCATACAGTTAGACCATGGTCGGCACTCTTTAGTCTTACTGTTAGGCCAGGATACCATAAAGTTAGACCATGGTCAGCACTCTCTAGTCTTGCTCATAGGCCAGGATACCATACAGTTAGACCATGGTCGGCACTCTCTAGTCTTACTGTTAGTTCAGGATACATTAAAGTTAGACCATGGTCAGCACTCTCTAGTCTTACTGTTAGGTCAAGATACCGTACAGTTAAACCATGGTCATTACTCTCTAGTCTTGCTCTTGGCCCAGGATACCGTACGGTTAGACCATGGTCGGCACTCTCTAGTCTTAATGTTAGGTCAGGATACCGTACAGTTAAACCATGGTCATTACTCTCTAGTCTTGCTCTTGGCCCAGGATACCGTATAGTTAGACCATGGTCGGCACTCTCTAGTCTTAATGTTAGGTCAGGATACCGTGTAGTTAGACCATGGTCATTACTCTCTAGTCTTGCTCTTGGCCCAGGATTCCGTACGGTTAGACCATGGTCATTACTCTTTAATCTTGCTCATGGCCCAGGATACCATAAAGTTAGACCATGGTCGGCACTCTCTAGTCTTACTGTTAGGTCAGGATACCGTACAGTTAGACCATGGTCGGCACTCTCTAGTCTTGCTCTTGGCTCAGGATACCGTACAGTTAGACCATGCACATTACTCTCTAGTCTTGCTCTTAGGCCAGGATACCGTACTGTTAGACCATGGTCAGCACTCTCTAGTCTTGCTCTTGGTCCAGGATACCATACAGTTAGACCATGGTCGGCACTCTTTAGTCTTACTGTTAGGCCAGTATACCATAAAGTTAGACCATGGTCAGCACTCTCTAGTCTTGCTCCTAGGCCAGGATACCATACAGTTAGACCATGGTCGGCACTCTCTAGTCTTACTGTTAGGCCAGGATACCATAAAGTTAGACCATGGTCAGCACTCTCTAGTCTTACTGTTAGGTCAGGATACATTAAAGTTAGACCATGGTCAGCACTCTCTAGTCTTACTGTTAGGTCAAGATACCGTACAGTTAAACCATGGTCATTACTCTCTAGTCTTGCTCTTGGCCCAGGATACCGTATAGTTAGACCATGGTCGGCACTCTCTAGTCTTAATGTTAGGTCAGGATACCGTACAGTTAGACCATGGTCATTACTCTCTAGTCTTGCTTTTGGCCCAGGATACCGTACGGTTAGACCATGGTCATTACTCTCTAGTCTTGCTCTTGGCCCAGGATACCGTACAGTTAGACCATGGTCATTACTCTCTAGTCTTGCTCTTGGCCCAGGATACCATACAGTTAGACCATGGTCAGCACTCTCTAGTCTTGCTCTTGGCCCAGGATACCGTGTAGTTAGACCATGGTCAGCACTCTCTAGTCTTGCTCTTGGCCCAGGATACCGTACAATTAGACCATGGTCGGCACTCTCTAGTCTTACTGTTAGGTCAGGATACCGTACAGTTAGACCATGGTCAGCACTCTCTAGTCTTGCTCTTGGCCCAGGATACCGTACAGTTAGACCATGGTCAGCACTCTCTAGTCTTGCTCTTGGCCCAGGATACCGTACGGTTAGACCATGGTCAGCACTCTTTAGTCTTGCTCTTGGCCCAGGATACCGTACAGTTAGACCATGGTCATTACTCTTTAATCTTGCTTGTGGCCCAGGATACTATAAAGTTAGACCATGGTCGGCACTCTCTAGTCTTACTGTTAGGTCAGGATACCGTATAGTTAGACCATGGTCATTACTCTCTAGTCTTGCTCTTGGCCCAGGATACCATAAAGTTAGACCATGGTCATTACTCTTTAATCTTGCTCATGGCCCAGGATACCATAAAGTTAGACCATGGTCAGCACTCTCTAGTCTTACTGTTAGGTCAGGATACCATAAAGTTAGACCATGGTCATTACTCTCTAGTCTTGCTCTTGGTCCAGGATACCATAAAGTTAGACAATGGTCGTCACTCTCTAGTCTTACTGTTAGGCCAGGATACCATAAAGTTAGACCATGGTCAGCACTCTCTAGTCTTACTGTTAGGTTAAGATATCGTACAGTTAGACCAAGGTCATTACTCTCTAGTCTTGCTCTTGGCCCAGGATCCGTACGGTTAGACCATGGTCAGCACTCTCTAGTCTTGCTCTTGGCCCAGGATACTGTATAGTTAGACCATGGTCATTACTCTCTAGTCTTGCTCTTGGCCCAGGATACCGTACGGTTAGACCATGGTCAGCACTCTTTAGTCTTGCTCTTGGCCCAGGATACCGTACAGTTAGACCATGGTCATTACTCTTTAATCTTGCTTGTGGCCCAGGATACCATAAAGTTAGACCATGGTCGGCACTCTCTAGTCTTACTGTTAGGTCAGGATACCGTACAAATAGACCATGGTCATTACTCTCTAGTCTTGCTCTTGGCCCAGGATACCATACAGTTAGACCATGGTCATTACTCTTTAATCTTGCTCATGGCCCAGGATACCATAAAGTTAGACCATGGTCAGCACTCTCTAGTCTTACTGTTAGGTCAGGATACCATAAAGTCAGACCATGGTCATTACTCTCTAGTCTTACTGTTAGGTCAGGATACCGTACAGTTAGACCATGGTCGGCACTCTCTAGTCTTACTGTTAGGTCAGGATACCGTACAGTTAGACCATGGTCGGCACTCTCTAGTCTTACTGTTAGGCCAGGATACCATAAAGTTAGACCATGGTCAGCACTCTCTAGTCTTACTGTTAGGTCAGGATACCGTACAGTTAGACCATGGTCATTACTCTCTAGTCTTGCTCTTGGCCCAGGATACCGTACAGTTAGACCATGGTCATTACTCTCTAGTCTTGCTCTTGGCCCAGGATACCGTACAGTTAGAACATGGTCATTACTCTCTAGTCTTGCTCTTGGCCCAGGATACCGTACAGTTAGACCATGGTCATTACTCTCTAGTCTTGCTCTTGGCCCAGGATAACGTACAGTTAGACCATGGTCAGCACTCTCTAGTCTTGCTCTTGCCCCAGGATACCGTACAGTTAGAACATGGTCATTACTCTCTAGTCTTGCTCTTGGCCCAGGATACCGTACAGTTAGACCATGGTCATTACTCTCTAGTCTTGCTCTTGGCCCAGGATACCGTACAGTTAGACCATGGTCGGCACTCTCTAGTCTTAATGTTAGGTCAGGATACCGTACAGTTAGACCATGGTCGGCACTCTCTAGTCTTACTGTTAGGTCAGGATACCGTACAGTTAGACCATGGTCGGCACTCTCTAGTCTTACTGTTAGGTCAGGATACCGTACGGTTAAACCATGGTCATTACTCTTTAATCTTGCTCATGGCCCAGGATACCATAAAGTTAGACCATGGTCGGCACTCTCTAGTCTTGCTCTTGGCCCAGGATACCGTACAGTTAGACCATGGTCATTACTCTCTAGTCTTGCTCTTAGGCCAGGATACCGTACAGTTAGACCATGGTCAGCACTCTCTAGTCTTGCTCTTGGTCCAGGATACCATACAGTTAGACCATGGTCGGCACTCTTTAGTCTTACTGTTAGGCCAGGATACCATAAAGTTAGACCATGGTCAGCACTCTCTAGTCTTGCTCATAGGCCAGGATACCATACAGTTAGACCATGGTCGGCACTCTCTAGTCTTACTGTTAGTTCAGGATACATTAAAGTTAGACCATGGTCAGCACTCTCTAGTCTTACTGTTAGGTCAAGATACCGTACAGTTAAACCATGGTCATTACTCTCTAGTCTTGCTCTTGGCCCAGGATACCGTACGGTTAGACCATGGTCGGCACTCTCTAGTCTTAATGTTAGGTCAGGATACCGTACAGTTAAACCATGGTCATTACTCTCTAGTCTTGCTCTTGGCCCAGGATACCGTATAGTTAGACAATGGTCGGCACTCTCTAGTCTTAATGTTAGGTCAGGATACCGTGCAGTTAGACCATGGTCATTACTCTCTAGTCTTGCTCTTGGCCCAGGATTCCGTACGGTTAGACCATGGTCATTACTCTTTAATTTTGCTCATGGCCCAGGATACCATAAAGTTAGACCATGGTCGGCACTCTCTAGTCTTACTGTTAGGTCAGGATACCGTACAGTTAGACCATGGTCGGCACTCTCTAGTCTTGCTCTTGGCTCAGGATACCGTACAGTTAGACCATGCACATTACTCTCTAGTCTTGCTCTTAGGCCAGGATACCGTACTGTTAGACCATGGTCAGCACTCTCTAGTCTTGCTCTTGGTCCAGGATACCATACAGTTAGACCATGGTCGGCACTCTTTAGTCTTACTGTTAGGCCAGTATACCATAAAGTTAGACCATGGTCAGCACTCTCTAGTCTTGCTCTTAGGCCAGGATACCATACAGTTAGACCATGGTCGGCACTCACTAGTCTTACTGTTAGGCCAGGATACCATAAAGTTAGACCATGGTCAGCACTTTCTAGTCTTACTGTTAGGTCAGGATACATTAAAGTTAGACCATGGTCAGCACTCTCTAGTCTTACTGTTAGGTCAAGATACCGTACAGTTAAACCATGGTCATTACTCTCTAGTCTTGCTCTTGGCCCAGAATACCGTATAGTTAGACCATGGTCGGCACTCTCTAGTCTTAATGTTAGGTCAGGATACCGTACAGTTAGACCATGGTCATTACTCTCTAGTCTTGCTTTTGGCCCAGGATACCGTACGGTTAGACCATGGTCATTACTCTCTAGTCTTGCTCTTGGCCCAGGATACCGTACAGTTAGACCATGGTCATTACTCTCTAGTCTTGCTCTTGGCCCAGGATACCATACAGTTAGACCATGGTCAGCACTTTCTAGTCTTGCTCTTGGCCCAGGATACCGTGTAGTTAGACCATGGTCAGCACTCTCTAGTCTTGCTCTTGGCCCAGGATACCGTACGGTTAGACCATGGTCATTACTCTCTAGTCTTGCTCTTGGCCCAGGATACCGTACAATTAGACCATGGTCGGCACTCTCTAGTCTTACTGTTAGGTCAGGATACCGTACAGTTAGACCATGGTCGGCACTCTCTAGTCTTACTGTTAGGCCAGGATACCATAAAGTTAGACCATGGTCAGCACTCTCTAGTCTTATTGTTAGGTCAGGAAACCATAAAGTTAGACCATGGTCAGCACTCTCTAGTCTTACTGTTAGGTCAGGATACCGTACAGTTAGACCATGGTCATTACTCTCTAGTCTTGCTCATGACCCAGGATACCATACAGTTAGACCATGGTCATTACTCTCTAGTCTTGCTCTTGGCCCAGGATACCGTACAATTAGACCATGGTCGGCACTCTCTAGTCTTACTGTTAGGTCAGGATACTGTACAGTTAGACCATGGTCAGAACTCTCTAGTCTTGCTCTTGGCCCAGGATACCGTACGGTTAGACCATGGTCAGCATTTTTTAGTCTTGCTCTTGGCCCAGGATACCGTACAGTTAGACCATGGTCATTACTCTTTAATCTTGCTTGTGGCCCAGGATACCATAAAGTTAGACCATGGTCGGCACTCTCTAGTCTTACTGTTAGGTCAGGATACCGTACAAATAGACCATGGTCATTACTCTCTAGTCTTGCTCTTGGCCCAGGATACCATACAGTTAGAACATGGTCATTACTCTTTAATCTTGCTCATGGCCCAGGATACCATAAAGTTAGACCATGGTCGGCACTCTCTAGTCTTACTGTTAGGTCAGGATACCGTACAGTTAGACCATGGTCGGCACTCTCTAGTCTTACTGTTAGGCCAGGATACCATAAAGTTAGACCATGGTCAGCACTCTCTAGTCTTACTGTTAGGTCAGGATACCATACAGTTAGACCATGGTCATTACTCTCTAGTCTTGCTCTTGGCCCAGGATACTGTACAGTTAGACCATGGTCATTACTCTGTAGTCTTGCTCTTGGCCCAGGATACCGTACAGTTAGACCATGGTCAGCACTCTCTAGTCTTGCTCTTGGCCCAGGATACCGTACAGTTAGAACATGGTCATTACTCTCTAGTCTTGCTCTTGGCCCAGGATACCGTACAGTTAGACCATGGTCATTACTCTCTAGTCATGCTCTTGGCCCAGGATACCGTACAGTTAGACCATGGTCGGCACTCTCTAGTCTTAATGTTAGGTCAGGATACCGTACAGTTAGACCATGGTCGGCACTCTCTAGTCTTACTGTTAGGTCAGGATACCGTACAGTTAGACCATGGTCGGCACTCTCTAGTCTTACTGTTAGGTCAGGATACCGTACGGTTAGACCATGCTCATTACTCTCTAGTCTTGCTCTTAGGCCAGGATACCGTACTGTTAGACCATGGTCAGCACTCTCTAGTCTTGCTCTTGGTCCAGGATACCATACAGTTAGACCATGGTCGGCACTCTTTAGTCTTACTGTTAGGCCAGTATACCATAAAGTTAGACCATGGTCAGCACTCTCTAGTCTTGCTCTTAGGCCAGGATACCATACAGTTAGACCATGGTCGGCACTCTCTAGTCTTACTGTTAGGCCAGGATACCATAAAGTTAGACCATGGTCAGCACTCTCTAGTCTTACTGTTAGGTCAGGATACATTAAAGTTAGACCATGGTCAGCACTCTCTAGTCTTACTGTTAGGTCAAGATACCGTACAGTTAAACCATGGTCATTACTCTCTAGTCTTGCTCTTGGCCCAGGATACCGTATAGTTAGACCATGGTCGGCACTCTCTAGTCTTAATGTTAGGTCAGGATACCGTACAGTTAGACCATGGTCATTACTCTCTAGTCTTGCTTTTGGCCCAGGATACCGTACGGTTAGACCATGGTCATTACTCTCTAGTCTTGCTCTTGGCCCAGGATACCGTACAGTTAGACCATGGTCATTACTCTCTAGTCTTGCTCTTGGCCCAGGATACCGTACAATTAGACCATGGTCGGCACTCTCTAGTCTTACTGTTAGGTCAGGATACCGTACAGTTAGACCATGGTCGGCACTCTCTAGTCTTACTGTTAGGCCAGGATACCATAAAGTTAGACCATGGTCAGCACTCTCTAGTCTTACTGTTAGGTCAGGATACCGTACAGTTAGACCATGGTCATTACTCTCTAGTCTTGCTCATGACCCAGGATACCATACAGTTAGACCATGGTCATTACTCTCTAGTCTTGCTCTTGGCCCAGGATACCGTACAATTAGACCATGGTCGGCACTCTCTAGTCTTACTGTTAGGTCAGGATACCGTACAGTTAGACCATGGTCAGAACTCTCTAGTCTTGCTCTTGGCCCAGGATACTGTACAGTTAGACCATGGTCATTACTCTTTAATCTTGCTTGTGGCCCAGGATACCATAAAGTTAGACCATGGTCGGCACTCTCTAGTCTTACTGTTAGGTCAGGATACCGTACAAATAGACCATGGTCATTACTCTCTAGTCTTGCTCATGGCCCAGGATACCATAAAGTTAGACCATGGTCAGCACTCTCTAGTCTTACTGTTAGGTCAGGATACCATAAAGTCAGACCATGGTCATTACTCTCTAGTCTTACTGTTAGGTCAGGATACCGTACAGTTAGACCATGGTCGGCACTCTCTAGTCTTACTGTTAGGTCAGGATACCGTACAGTTAGACCATGGTCGGCACTCTCTAGTCTTACTGTTAGGCCAGGATACCATAATGTTAGACCATGGTCAGCACTCTCTAGTCTTGCTGTTAGGTCAGGATACCGTACAGTTAGACCATGGTCATTACTCTCTAGTCTTGCTCTTGGCCCAGGATACTGTACAGTTAGACCATGGTCATTACTCTGTAGTCTTGCTCTTGGCCCAGGATACCGTACAGTTAGACCATGGTCAGCACTCTCTAGTCTTGCTCTTGGCCCAGAATACCGTACGGTAAGAACATGGTCATTACTCTCTAGTCTTGCTCTTGACCCAGGATACCGTACAGTTAGACCATGGTCATTACTCTCTAGTCATGCTCTTGGCCCAGGATACCGTACAGTTAGACCATGGTCGGCACTCTCTAGTCTTACTGTTAGGTCAGGATACCGTACAGTTAGACCATGGTCGGCACTCTCTAGTCTTACTGTTAGGTCAGGATACCGTACGGTTAGACCATGGTCATTACTCTTTAATCTTGCTCATGGCCCAGGATACCATAAAGTTAGACCATGGTCGGCACTCTCTAGTCTTACTGTTAGGTCAGGATACCATACAGTCAGAGCATGGTCGGCACTCTCTAGTCTTGCTCTTGGCCCAGGATACCGTACAGTTGGTCCATGGTCAGCACTCTCTAGTCTTGCTCTTGGCCCAGGATACCGTACGGTTAGACCATGGTCAGCACTCTTTAGTCTTGCTCTTGGCCCAGGATACCGTACAGTTAGACCATGGTCATTACTCTAATCTTGCTTGTGGCCCAGGATACCATAAAGTTAGACCATGGTCGGCACTCTCTAGTCTTACTGTTAGGTCAGGATACCGTACAAATAGACCATGGTCATTACTCTCTAGTCTTGCTCTTGGCCCAGGATACCATACAGTTAGAACATCGTCATTACTCTTTAATCTTGCTCATGGCCCAGGATACCATAAAGTTAGACCATGGTCAGCACTCTCTAGTCTTACTGTTAGGTCAGGATACCATAAAGTCAGACCATGGTCATTACTCTCTAGTCTTACTGTTAGGTCAGGATACCGTACAGTTAGACCATGGTCGGCACTCTCTAATCTTACTGTTAGGTCAGGATACCGTACAGTTAGACCATGGTCGGCACTCTCTAGTCTTACTGTTAGGCCAGGATACCATAAAGTTAGACCATGGTCAGCACTCTCTAGTCTTACTGTTAGGTCAGGATACTGTACAGTTAGACCATGGTCATTACTCTCTATTCTTGCTCTTGGCCCAGGATACCGTACAGTTAGACCATGGTCATTACTCTCTAGTCTTGCTCTTGGCCCAGGATACCGTACAGTTAGACCATGGTCATTACTCTCTAGTCTTGCTCTTGGCCCAGGATACCGTACAGTTAGACCATGGTCATTACTCTCTAGTCTTAATGTTAGGTCAGGATACCGTACAGTTAGACCATGGTCGGCACTCTCTAGTCTTACTGTTAGGTCAGGATACCGTACGGTTAGACCATGGTCATTACTCTTTAATCTTGCTCATGGCCCAGGATACCATAAAGTTAGACCATGGTCGGCACTCTCTAGTCTTGCTCTTAGGCCAGGATACCATACAGTTAGACCATGGTCAGCACTCTCTAGTCTTGCTCTTGGTCCAGGATACCATACAGTTAGACCATGGTCGGCACTCTCTAGTCTTACTGTTAGGTCAGGATACCATAAAGTTAGACCATGGTCAGCACTCTCTAGTCTTGCTCTTAGGCCAGGATACCATACAGTTAGACCATGGTCGGCACTCTCTAGTCTTACTGTTAGGCCAGGATACCATAAAGTCAGACCATGGTCAGCACTCTCTAGTCTTACTGTTAGGTCAAGATACCGTACAGTTAAACCATGGTCATTACTCTCTAGTCTTGCTCTTGGCCCAGGATACCGTATAGTTAGACCATGGTCGGCACTCTCTAGTCTTAATGTTAGGTCAGGATACCGTACAGTTAGACCATGGTCATTACTCTCTAGTCTTGCTCTTGGCCCAGGATACCGTACGGTTAGACTATGGTCATTACTCTCTAGTCTTGCTCTTGGCCCAGGATACCGTACGGTTAGACCATGGTCATTACTCTCTAGTCTTGCTCTTGGCCCAGGATACCGTACAGTTAGACCATGGTCATTACTCTCTAGTCTTGCTCTTAGGTCAGAATACCGTACAGTTAGACCATGGTCAGCACTCTCTAGTCTTGCTCTTGGCCCAGGATACCGTATAGTTAGACCATGGTCAGCACTCTCTAGTCTTGCTCTTGGCCCAGGATACCGTATAGTTAGACCATGGTCAGCACTCTCTAGTCTTGCTCTTGGCCCAGGATACCGTACAGTTAGACCATGGTCAGCACTCTCTAGTCTTACTGTTAGGTCAGGATACCGCACAGTTAGACCATGGTCAGCACTCTCTAGTCTTACTCTTGGCCCAGGATACCGTACAGTTAGACCATGGTCATTACTCTCTAGTCTTGCTCTTGGCCCAGGATACCATACGGTTAGACCATGGTCATTACTCTCTACCGCTGGTGTTAGGCCAGGTCACTTTCTCCATACATGTACTGTAGACATATTTGGCGTCACACCTGTAAACTCATGCTGAGGTTTGCACTCTTTATAGACCTAATATATACATCTAGTGACGCCTCTTGTAAATACCTTTATGGCGCTTGTTGTAGCACCTGGCTGCAGGTCGGCCATGCTTAGCATTGTTATGTATTTAGTAATGTATCCTCAGCAGGTTAATTACTACAACCTTATTAAAGCTGGAATTAATTGTTATTGTGCGAGTACCTTGTGACGTCACAGACACGGTATTCATATCATCTACACGTGTTGCGCTGCCGTCAGCTTTATCCATAGGAGAAGATAAACTAGTTAGTGGCGCGACTCTTGGTTGGCTTACTGGTCTCCATCCTAGGTCAGGTATAAATGGTTTGGATAAGTGTGACACGCCAATTACATAGAATGAGGTATCAATGTTTGCATTAGTGTGAGACGGTGTGCTCATTTGCATAGCTCCACCCCTTCTTGTAAAATTAAGTTTGGTGCTTAGTCACCTACTCTCAGGTGTTAGCAGCATGACCTCATTATGGAGGGGATTTATTGCACTCTACAATACTATCATTTACTTTTATGGCTGAATACCAAACATGCCTATCATACTCTGTTACTCCAAGTACCGACCGAGGATGCCGACCCTACACCCACCTGCTGAGCTACAAGAGATTCTCAAATTATATCTTTCTCTTGCATGCTGGGAGTTGTGGGTGGAGACAAGCAAATGAGTCCACGCAGTGTCCCACTCTGATCCAAAACCCCTCATATCCCTCACAGAACTATAGACCATCCTTCCAAAGGATCTCTGGTTTGGGCCCATATCCCTCTTAGAGCGATATCTTACTGGGGGTCTGTAGACCATCCTTCCAAAGGATCTCTGGTTTGGGCCCATATCCCTCTCAGAACGATATCTTACTGGGGGTCAGTAGACCATCCTTCCAAAGGATCTCTGGTTTGGGCCCATATCCCTCTCAGAGCGATATCTTACTGGGGGTCTGTAGACCATCCTTCCAAAGGATCTCTGGTTTGGGCCCATATCCCTCTCAGAGCGATATCTTACTGGGGGTCTGTAGACCATCCTTCCAAAGGATCTCTGGTTTGGCCCATATCCCTCTCAGAGCAATGTCTTACTGGGGGTCTGTAGACCATCCTTCCAAAGGATCTCTGGTTTGGCCCATATCCCTCTCAGAGCGATATCTTACTGGGGGTCTATAGACCATCCTTCCAAAGGATCTCTGGTTTGGGACCATATCCCTCTCAGAGCAATATCTTACTGGGGGTCCATAGACCATCCTTCCAAAGGTTCTCTGGTTTGGCCCATATCCCTCTCAGAGCGACATCTTACTGGGGGTCTGTAGACCATCCTTCCAAAGGATCTCTGGTTTGGCCCATATCCCTCTCAGAGCGACATCTTACTGGGGGTCTGTAAAACATCCTTCCAAAGGATCTCTGGTTTGGCCCATATCCCTCTCAGAACGATATCTTACTGGGGGTCTGTAGACCATCCTTCCAAAGGATCTCTGGTTTGGCCCATATCCCTCTCAGAGCGACATCTTACTGGGGGTCTGTAGAACATCCTTCCAAAGGATCTCTGGTTTGGCCCATATCCCTCTCAGAGCGATATCTTACTGGGGGTCTGTAGACCATCCTTCCAAAGGATCTCTGGTTTGGCCCATATCCCTCTCAGAGCGATATCTTACTGGGCGTCTATAGACCATCCTTCCAAAGGATCTCTGGTTTGGGCCCATATCCCTCTCAGAGCGATATCTTACTGGGGGTCTATAGACCATCCTTCCAAAGGATCTCTGGTTTTGCCCATATCCCTCTCAGAGCAATGTCTTACTGGGGGTCTGTAGACCATCCTTCCAAAGGATCTCTGGTTTGGCCCATATCCCTCTCAGAGCGATATCTTACTGGGGGTCTATAGACCATCCTTCCAAAGGATCTCTGGTTTGGGACCATATCCCTCTCAGAGCAATATCTTACTGGGGGTCCATAGACCATCCTTCCAAAGGTTCTCTGGTTTGGCCCATATCCCTCTCAGAGCGATATCTTACTGGGGGTCTGTAGACCATCCTTCCAAAGGATCTCTGGTTTGGCCCATATCCCTCTCAGAGCGACATCTTACTGGGGGTCTGTAGAACATCCTTCCAAAGGATCTCTGGTTTGGCCCATATCCCTCTCAGAACGATATCTTACTGGGGGTCTGTAGACCATCCTTCCAAAGGTTCTCTGGATTGGGCTCATATCCCTCTCAGAGCGATATCTTACTGGGGGTCTATAGACCATCCTTCCAAAGGATCTCTGGTTTGGGCTTATATCCGTCAGAACAATATCTTACTGGGGGTCTGTAGACCATCCTTCCAAAGGATCTCTGGTTTGGGCCCATATCCCTCTCAGAACGATATCTTACTGGGGGTCTGTAGACCATCCTTCCAAAGGATCTCTGGTTTGGGCCCATATCCCTCTCAGAACGATATCTTACTGGGCGTCTATAGACCATCCTTCCAAAGGATCTCTGGTTTGGGCTCATATCCCTCTCAGAGCGATATCTTACTGGGGGTCTATAGACCATCCTTCCAAAGGATCTCTGGTTTGGCCCATATCCCTCTCAGAGCGATATCTTACTGGGCGTCTATGGACCATCCTTCCAAAGGATCTCTGGTTGGGGCCCATATCCCTCTCAGAACGATATCTTACTGGGGGTCTGTAGACCATCCTTCCAAAGGATCTCTGGTTTGGGCCCATATCCCTCTCAGAACGATATCTTACTGGGGGTCTGTAGACCATCCTTCCAAAGGATCTCTGGTTTGGGCCCATATCCCTCTCAGAGCGATATCTTACTGGGGGTCTGTAGACCATCCTTCCAAAGGATCTCTGGTTTGGGCCCATATCCCTCTCAGAACGATATCTTACTGGGCGTCTATAGACCATCCTTCCAAAGGATCTCTGGTTTGGGCCCATATCTGTCAGAACAATATCTTACTGGGGGTCTGTAGACCATCCTGCCAAAGGGTCTCTGGTTTGGGCCGATATCCCTCTCAGAGCGATATCTTACTGGTGGTCTATAGACCATCCTTCCAAAGGATCTCTGGTTTGGGCCCATATCCCTCTCAGAACAATATCTTACTGGTGGTCTTTAGACCATCCTTCCAAAGGATCTCTGATTTGGCCCATATCCGTCAGAACAATACCTTACTGGGGGTCTATAGACCATCCTTCCAAAGGATCTCTGGTTTGGGCCCATATCCGTCAGAACAATATCTTACTGGTGGTCTATAGACCATCCTTCCAAAGGATCTCTGATTTGGCCCATATCCGTCAGAACAATACCTTACTGGGGGTCTATAGACCATCCTTCCAAAGGATCTCTGATTTGGGCCCATATCCGTCAGAACAATACCTTACTGGGGGTCTATAGACCGACCTCAGGTGTCTATTTGTATTCTGGGCTGCCCCAGAACTCAAGATGGATCAGCCAAATGTGTCCACCCGGATTAACCTCGGAGTTTAGATGCCCCCCCTCGCCGTGTGTACTAATATCTGACTCGGGGTGTCCCGTGGGCATAAAAACTTTTTTTGGGGGAAAATTTGAATTGTCAATGTTTATACGTACATGAATCCATTTTGTGTTTGTTACATCACTTTCTGAGAGCTAGATGATGGGGGGTGGGGGAACAGGCACAAGTCCAGGAACATTGTTTGAGACCTGGAGAATATTGATTTTGACACCACACCCCTTCCCCCTCATTCACTCAGAAAGAGACGCCTTTCATCATTCAATGTTATCATAGCATGTCAGGGCGGGCGGGGGCCCCGGTGGGGGAGCGGGGGCTCCTTGAAGCGCTTATTATGACTCAGTACAAGCTGGATGGCTTGGTGGCCAAACCCACACTCATTCACAGTCATTACACTTAGGTGACAACAATGGGTTAATAGCTTCCGGTCCAATCAGTGCGCCCCCTGGGGCTCTGGGGCCCCGCCCTCACTGCCAGGTGTTATACACTTTATATGGAAACATTGGGGAGGTCTGTGCAAGCTGCATGTGCAAGGACCCCTGGGACCCCCTCACTGTCTGGGATACAGCGGGACATGGTGCACACGGAGATATACTCATGTACACACACATATACACACACATGTACACACACATGTACACACACATGTACACACACATGTACACACATGGGGTCCTACACACGAGGGAGAGTCTGGAATACAGCGTGACATGGTGCACACGGAGATATACACATATGTACACACATGTACACACACATATACACACACATGTACACACACATATACACACATGGGGTCCTACACACGAGGGAGAGTCTGGAATACAGCGTGACATGGTGCACACGGAGATATACACATGTACACACACATGTACACACATGGGGTCCTTCACACGAGGGAGAGTCTGGAATACAGCGTGACATGGTGCACACGGAGATATACACATATGTACACACACATGTACACACACATATACACACATGGGGTCCTACACACGAGGGAGAGTCTGTAATATCAGCGTGACATGGTGCACACAGAGATATACACATGTACACACACATATACACACACGTACATACACATATACACACATGGGGTCCTACACACGAGGGAGAGTCTGGAATACAGTGTAACATGGTGCACACGGAGATATACACATATGTACACACATGTACATACACATATACACACACATGTACACACACATGTACATACACATGTACACACACATGTACACACACATGTACACACACATGTACACACACATGTACACACACATATACACACACATATACACACATGGGGTCCTACACACGAGGGAGAGTCTGGAATACAGCGTGACATGGTGCACACGGAGATATACACATGTACACACACATGTACACACATGGGGTCCTTCACACGAGGGAGAGTCTGGAATACAGCGTGACATGGTGCACACGGAGATATACACATATGTACACACACATGTACACACACATATACACACACATGTACATACACATGTACACACACATGTACACACACATGTACACACACATGTACACACACATGTACATACACATATACACACATGGGGTCCTACACACGAGGGAGAGTCTGGAATACAGTGTGACATGGTGCACACAGAGATATACACATATGTACACACATGTACATACACATATACACATACATGTACACACACGTGTACACACACGTGTAAACACACGTGTACACACACACGTGTACACACACGTGTACACACACACGTGTACACACACGTGTACACACACGTGTACACACACATGTACACACACACATATACATACACATGTACACACGCATGTACACACACATGTACACACACATATACATACACATGTACACACACATGTACACACACATGTACACACACATATACACACACATATACACACATGGGGTCCTACACACGAGGGAGAGTCTGGAATACAGCGTGACATGGTGCACACGGAGATATACACATGTACACACACATGTACACACATGGGGTCCTTCACACGAGGGAGAGTCTGGAATACAGCGTGACATGGTGCACACGGAGATATACACATATGTACACACACATGTACACACACATATACACACACATGTACACACACATGTACATACACATGTACACACACATGTACATACACATGTACACACACATGTACATACACATGTACACACACATGTACACACACATGTACATACACATATACACACATGGGGTCCTACACACGAGGGAGAGTCTGGAATACAGTGTGACATGGTGCACACAGAGATATACACATATGTACACACATGTACATACACATATACACATACATGTACACACACGTGTACACACACGTGTAAACACACGTGTACACACACACGTGTACACACACGTGTACACACACGTGTACACACACATGTACCCACACATATACATACACATGTACACACGCATGTACACACACATGTACACATACATGTACACACATGGGGTCCTACACACGAGGGAGAGTCTGGATTGTCTGAGGATTTGCATCATTTAATTAACAGAACCTGCCACAACTCTGAAGATGTTTTTTTTTTAATGTGAAGCAACAAATATGACAAAATAACAGAACAAGTCCCTGTGCATAACTATTCACCCCCCTAAAGTCAATACTTTGTAGAGCCACCTTTTGCGGCAATCACAGCTCCAAGTCGCTTTGGATAAGTCTCTATGAGCTATGGGATTTTTGCCCATTCCTCCTTCAAGTTGGATGGTTTGCTCTTGTGAATCTTTAAGTCTGACCACAGATTTTCTATTGGATTGAGGTCTGGGCTGTGACTCGGCCATTCCAACACATTTACATGTTTCCCCTTAAACCCCCCAAGTGTTGCTTTAGCCGTGTGTTTGGGGTCATTGTCCTGCTGGAAAGTGACCCTCCGTCCTAGCCTCAAATCATGCACAGACCAGAGCACCTTCCTCCATACATTTTGGGAGTCTCCCACGTGCCATTTTGTTTGTTGCTGAAAGTAATGGCTTTCGTCTGGCCACTCTGCCATAAAGCCCAACTCTATGGAGCGTACGTCTTATTGTCGTCCTATGTACAGATACTCCAGTCTCTGCTGTGGATCTCTGCAGCTCCTCCAGGGTTACCTTAGGTCTCTGTTCTGCCTCTCTGAATAATGCCCTCCTTGACCGGTCCGTGAGTTTTGGTGGGCGGCCGTCTCTTGGCAGGCTTGCTGTTGTGCCATGTTCTTTCCATTTGGTTATGATAGATTTGATGGTGCTCCTGGGGATCATCAAAGATTTGGATATTTCTTTATAACCTAAGCCCTGACTTGTACTTAACAACAACATTGTCCCTTACTTGTTTGGAGGGTTCCTTGGTCTTCATGGCAGTGTTTTGGTTAGTGGTGCCTCTTGCTTAGGTGTTGCAGCCTCTGGGGCCTTTCAAAAAAGGTATGTATATGTAATGACAGATCATGTGACACTTGGATTGCACACAGGTGGACACCATGTCACCAATTATGTGACTTCTGAAGGTAATTGGTTGCACCAGAGCTTTTTATGGGCTTCATAACAAAGGGGGTGAATACATACGCACATGCCAATTTTCTGTTTTCTATTTCTAAAAAAATAGTTTTATGTATATATTTTTCTCATTTCACTTCACCAACTTAGACTATTGTGTTCTGATCCGCCACATAAAATTCAGATTAACAAAACATTGAACTTAAGGCTGTAATGTAACAAAATAGGTAAAAAGTCAGGGGAGGGGGGGTGAATACTTTTGCAAGGCACTGCATACACACATATACACACACATGTAAATACACACACATGTACATACACACACACGCATACACACACATGTACATACACACACCTCCAATAACAAACACAGGCCAGGACACGCAGGTGGGAGCGGTTCAGGGTGTGAGACTGTCCCTGTGTGTCACAGCGAGAGCGCAGGGTGTGCGCAGCAATGCAGTCACACAGGATTCCCTGAGGAGGAGACACAACTGGAAGAGACTGCGAGAGACAGAGAGGGGAGAGAGAGAGAGAGAGACACACTGAGAGACAGCAGGACAGGAAAAGAGTGAGAGACGTAGAGAAACAGAAAGTGAGAGAGTGTGAAATAAAAGAGTGACAGAAAGATGGAGACAGACAGTCAGTGAGAGAGACACCGACGGAGAGGAGCGAATCACAGAGAGCGTCTCACAGAATTTGACACCAGCTCTGCCAGGACCCAGCGTCTGTCTCTCATTATGGGAGGAAACAATGTGAAGACTGTCTCGGACACTCAGACAGGTAACACCTGCAGCACTCTATCCCGCAGCTGTCTCGCCTTACCTTGTACTGTCCCTCCTCTCATGTGCTGTCACTCTCCGACACTCCTCTCTCATGCTCTCTGGCACTCTAACTCCCTTTGATATTCCTCTCTTGTGCTCTCACTCTCTTCTTGTGCTCTCTTTTATACTCCTCACTTGCACTCTCACTCTCTCTCACACACTCTTCTTGCACTCTCACACACTCTCTTCTTGCACTCTCGCACTCTTTTCTTGCGCTCTCTCGCACTCTCTTCTTGCGCTCTCTCGCACTCTCTTCTTGCGCTCTCTCGCACTCTCTTCTTGCACTCTCTTCTTGCGCTCTCTCGCACTCTCTTCTTGCGCTCTCTCGCACTCTCTTCTTGCGCTCTCTCGCACTCTCTTCTTGCGCTCTCTCGCACTCTCTTCTTGCGCTCTCTCGCACTCCCTCTTCTTGAGCTCTCTCGCACTCTCTCTTCTTGAGCTCTCTCTCACACTCTCTCACACTCAAGCTCTCTCTCACACTCTCAAACTCTCTCTTACACTCTCAAGCTCTCTCTTACACTCTCTCACACTCTCGAGCTCTCTCTTACACTCTCTCTTCTTGATCTCTCTCTCACACTCTCGAGCTCTCTCTCACACTCTCTCTTCTTCAGCTCTCTCTCACACGCTCGAGCTTCCTCTCACACTCTCTCACACTCTCAAGCTCTCTCTCACAATCTCGAGCTCCCTCTCACACTCTCGAGCTCTCTCTTACACTCTCTCACACTCTCTCACTCTCTCTCACACTCTCTCACACTCTCGAGCTCTCTCTCACACTCTCTCTTCTTGAGCTCTCTCTAACACTCTCAAGCTCTCTCTCAAACTCTCTCACACTCTCGAGCTCTCTCTCACACTCTGGGGGTCTCTCTCACACTCTCTCACACTCTTGAGCTCTCTCACACTCTCGAGCTCTCTCTCACACTCTCGAGCTCTCTCACACTCTCAAGCTCTCTCACACTCTCAAGCTCTCTCTCACACTTTCTCTTCTTGAGCTCTCTCTCACACTCTCAAGCTCTCTCTCACACTCTCGAGCTCTCTCTCACACTCTCGAGCTCTCTCACACTCTCGAGCTCTCTCTCACACTCTCGAGCTCTCTCTCACACTCTCGAGCTCTCTCACACTCTCAAACACTCTCGAGCTCTCTCTCACACTCCTCACTTCCTGTCATATCTTCTGTACATCTGTGTGATAATAGCAGTGGCCCCTGATGCATGATGGGATATGCGTGGCTCTGTCCCCCTCTGTCACACCCCGGGGGTCTCCTCTTGTCCCAGCTGTTGGTGGAGGGTTTCCAATAATCTGACCGTAACTGCACTGAGCGCGTCTCACATTGGAGTGTTGTGTACACCGGCACTGAGCGTGTCTCACATTGGAGTGTTGTGTACACCGGCACTGAGCGTGTCTCACATTGGAGTGTTGTGTACACTGGCACTGAGCGTGTCTCACATTGGAGTGTTGTGTACACTGGCACTGAGCGCGTCTCACATTGGAGTGTTGTGTACACTGGCACTGAGCGTGTCTCACATTGGGGTGTTGTGTACACCGGCACTGAGCGTGTCTCACATTGGAGTGTTGTGTACACCGGCACTGAGCGTGTCTCACATTGGAGTGTTGTGTACACTGGCACTGAGCGTGTCTCACATTGGAGTGTTGTGTACACTGGCACTGAGCGTGTCTCACATTGGGGTGTTGTGTACACCGGCGCTGAGCGTGTCTCACATTGGAGTGCTGTGTACACTGGCGCTGAGCGCGTCTCACATTGGAGTGTTGTGTACACTGGCACTGAGCGTGCCTCACATTGGAGTGTTGTGTACACTGGCACTGAGCGTGTCTCACATTGGAGTGTTGTGTACACTGGCACTGAGCGTGCCTCACATTGGAGTGTTGTGTACACTGGCACTGAGCGTGTCTCACATTGGAGTGTTGTGTACACTGGCACTGAGCGTGCCTCACATTGGAGTGTTGTGTACACTGGCACTGAGAGCGTGTCACATTGGAGTGCTGTGTACACTGGCACTGAGTGTGTCTCACATTGGAGTGTTGTGTACACCGGCACTGAGCGTGTCTCACATTGGAGTGTTGTGTACACTGGCACTGAGTGTGTCTCACATTGGAGTGTTGTGTACACTGGCACTGAGTGTGTCTCACATTGGAGTGCTGTGTACACTGGCACTGAGCGCGTCTCACATTGGAGTGTTGTGTACACCGGCACTGAGCGTGTCTCACATTGGAGTGTTGTGTACACCGGCACTGAGCGTGTCTCACAATGGAGTGTTGTGTACACCGGCACTGAGCGTGCCTCACATTGGAGTGTTGTGTACACCGGCACTGAGCGTGTCTCACATTGGAGTGTTGTGTACACTGGCACTGAGCGTGTCTCACAATGGAGTGTTGTGTACACCGGCACTGAGCGCGCCTCACATTGGAGTGTTGTGTACACCGGCACTGAGCGTGTCTCACAATGGAGTGTTGTGTACACCGGCACTGAGCATGTCTCACATTGGAGTGTTGTGTACACCGGCACTGAGCGTGTCTCACATTGGAGTGTTGTGTACACTGGCACTGAGCGTGTCTCACATTGGAGTGTTGTGTACACAGGCACTGAGCGTGTCTCACATTGGAGTGTTGTGTACACTGGCACTGAGCGTGTCTCACATTGGAGTGTTGTGTACACTGGCACTGAGCGCGTCTCACATTGGGGTGTTGTGTACACCGGCACTGAGCGTGTCTCACATTGGGGTGTTGTGTACACCGGCACTGAGCGCGTCTCACATTGGAGTGTTGTGTACACTGGCACTGAGCGTGTCTCACATTGGAGTGTTGTGTACACTGGCACTGAGAGCGTGTCTCACATTGGAGTGTTGTGTACACTGGCACTGAGAGCGTGTCACATTGGATTGTTGTGTACACTGGCACTGAGCGTGTCTCACATTGGAGTGTTGTGTACACAGGCACTGAGCGTGTCTCACATTGGAGTGTTGTGTACACTGGCACTGAGCATGTCTCACATTGGAGTGTTGTGTACACAGGCACTGAGCGTGTCTCACATTGGAGTGTTGTGTACACTGGCACTGAGCGTGTCTCACATTGGAGTGTTGTGTACACTGGCACTGAGCGTGCCTCACATTGGGGTGTTGTGTACACTGGCACTGAGCGTGTCTCACATTGGAGTGTTGTGTACACTGGCACTGAGCGTGTCTCACATTGGGGTGTTGTGTACACTGGCACTGAGCGCGCCTCACATTGGGGTGTTGTGTACACTGGCACTGAGCGTGTCTCACATTGGAGTGTTGTGTACACAGGCACTGAGCGTGTCTCACATTGGGGTGTTGTGTACACTGGCACTGAGCGTGTCTCACATTGGAGTGTTGTGTACACAGGCACTGAGCGTGTCTCACATTGGAGTGTTGTGTACACTGGCGCTGAGCGCGTCTCACATTGGAGTGTTGTGTACACCGGCACTGAGCGTGTCTCACATTGGAGTGTTGTGTACACTGGCACTGAGCGTGCCTCACATTGGAGTGTTGTGTACACCGGCACTGAGCGTGCCTCACATTGGAGTGTTGTGTACACTGGCACTGAGCGTGTCTCACATTGGAGTGTTGTGTACACTGGCACTGAGCGTGTCTCACATTGGAGTGTTGTGTACACTGGCACTGAGCGTGTCTCACATTGGAGTGTTGTGTACACTGGCACTGAGCGTGTCTCACATTGGAGTGTTGTGTACACTGGCGCTGAGCGCGTCTCACATTGGAGTGTTGTGTACACCGGCACTGAGCGTGTCTCACATTGGAGTGTTGTGTACACTGGCACTGAGCGTGTCTCACATTGGAGTGTTGTGTACACTGGCACTGAGCGAGTCTCACATTGGAGTGTTGTGTACACCGGCACTGAGCGTGCCTCACATTGGAGTGTTGTGTACACTGGCACTGAGCGTGTCTCACATTGGGGTATTGTGTACACCGGCACTGAGCGTGTCTCACATTGGGGTATTGTGTACACCGGCACTGAGCGTGTCTCACATTGGAGTGTTGTGTACACTGGCACTGAGCGTGTCTCACATTGGAGTGCTGTGTACACTGGCACTGAGCGCGCCTCACATTGGATTGTTGTGTACACTGGCACTGAGCGAGTCTCACATTGGAGTGTTGTGTACACTGGCGCTGAGCGCGCCTCACATTGGAGTGTTGTGTACACCGGCACTGAGCGTGTCTCACATTGGGGTATTGTGTACACCGGCACTGAGCGTGTCTCACATTGGGGTGTTGTGTACGATGGCACTGAGCGCGCCTCACATTGGGGTGTTGTGTACACCGGCACTGAGCGTGCCTCACATTGGAGTGTTGTGTACACTGGCACTGAGCGCGTCTCACATTGGAGTGTTGTGTACACTGGCACTGAGTGTGTCTCACATTGGAGTGTTGTGTACACTGGCACTGAGCGTGTCTCACATTGGAGTGTTGTGTACACCGGCACTGAGCGTGTCTCACATTGGAGTGTTGTGTACACCGGCACTGAGCGTGTCTCACATTGGAGTGTTGTGTACACTGGCACTGAGCGTGTCTCACATTGGAGTGTTGTGTACACTGGCACTGAGCGTGTCTCACAATGGAGTGTTGTGTACACTGGCACTGAGCGTGTCTCACATTGGAGTGCTGTGTACACTGGCACTGAGCGTGTCTCACATTGGAGTGTTGTGTACACTGGCACTGAGCGTGTCTCACATTGGGGTGTTGTGTACACCGGCACTGAGCGCGCCTCACATTGGAGTGTTGTGTACACAGGCACTGAGCGTGTCTCACATTGGAGTGTTGTGTACACCGGCACTGAGCGTGTCTCACATTGGAGTGTTGTGTACACCGGCACTGAGCGCGCCTCACATTGGGGTGTTGTGTACGATGGCACTGAGCGCGCCTCACATTGGAGTGTTGTGTACACCGGCACTGAGCGTGCCTCACATTGGAGTGTTGTGTACACTGGCACTGAGCGTGTCTCACATTGGAGTGTTGTGTACACTGGCACTGAGCGTGTCTCACATTGGAGTGTTGTGTACACCGGCACTGAGCGTGTCTCACATTGGAGTGTTGTGTACACCGGCACTGAGCGTGTCTCACATTGGGGTGTTGTGTACACTGGCGCTGAGCGCGTCTCACATTGGGGTGTTGTGTACACTGGCACTGAGCGTGTGTCACATTGGAGTGTTGTGTACACTGGCACTGAGCGTGTCTCACATTGGGGTGTTGTGTACACTGGCGCTGAGCGCGTCTCACATTGGGGTGTTGTGTACACTGGCGCTGAGCGCGTCTCACATTGGGGTGTTGTGTACACTGGCACTGAGCGTGTCTCACATTGGGGTGTTGTGTACACCGGCACTGAGCGCGTCTCACATTGGAGTGTTGTGTACACCGGCACTGAGCGTGTCTCACATTGGAGTGTTGTGTACACTGGCACTGAGCGTGTCTCACATTGGAGTGTTGTGTACGCCGGCACTGAGCGTGCCTCACATTGGGGTGTTGTGTACACTGGCACTGAGCGTGTCTCACATTGGGGTGTTGTGTACACTGGCGCTGAGCGTGTCTCACATTGGGGTGTTGTGTACGCCGGCACTGAGCGTGCCTCACATTGGGGTGTTGTGTACACTGGCACTGAGCGTGTCTCACATTGGAGTGTTGTGTACACCGGCACTGAGCGCGTCTCACATTGGAGTGTTGTGTACACCGGCACTGAGCGTGTCTCACATTGGAGTGTTGTGTACACCGGCACTGAGCGTGTCTCACATTGGAGTGTTGTGTACACTGGCACTGAGCGTGTCTCACATTGGAGTGTTGTGTACACCGGCACTGAGCGTGTCTCACATTGGAGTGTTGTGTACACTGGCACTGAGCGCGTCTCACATTGGGGTGTTGTGTACACTGGCACTGAGCGTGTCTCACATTGGAGTGTTGTGTACACTGGCACTGAGCGTGTCTCACATTGGAGTGTTGTGTACACCGGCACTGAGCGTGTCTCACATTGGAGTGTTGTGTACACTGGCACTGAGCGCGTCTCACATTGGGGTGTTGTGTACACTGGCACTGAGCGTGTCTCACATTGGAGTGTTGTGTACACTGGCACTGAGCGCGTCTCACATTGGAGTGCTGTGTACACTGGCACTGAGCGTGTCTCACATTGGGGTGTTGTGTACACCGGCACTGAGCGTGCCTCACATTGGAGTGTTGTGTACACCGGCACTGAGCGTGTCTCACATTGGAGTGCTGTGTACACTGGCACTGAGCGTGCTTAACATTGGAGTGTTGTGTACACTGGCACTGAGCGTGTCTCACATTGGAGTGTTGTGTACACTGGCACTGAGCGTGCCTCACATTGGAGTGTTGTGTACACTGGCACTGAGCGTGTCTCACATTGGAGTGTTGTGTACACTGGCACTGAGCGTGTCTCACATTGGAGTGCTGTGTACACTGGCACTGAGCGCGTCTCACATTGGAGTGTTGTGTACACTGGCACTGAGCGCGCCTCACATTGGAGTGTTGTGTACACCGGCACTGAGCGTGTCTCACATTGGAGTGTTGTGTACACTGGCACTGAGCGTGTCTCACATTGGAGTGTTGTGTACACTTGCACTGAGCGTGTCTCACATTGGAGTGTTGTGTACACCGGCACTGAGCGCGTCTCACATTGGGGTGTTGTGTACACCGGCACTGAGCGCGTCTCACATTGGAGTGTTGTGTACACTGGCACTGAGCGCGTCTCACATTGGAGTGTTGTGTACACTGGCACTGAGCGTGTCTCACATTGGAGTGTTGTGTACGCCGGCACTGAGCGCGCCTCACATTGGAGTGTTGTGTACACTGGCACTGAGCGTGTCTCACATTGGGGTGTTGTGTACACTGGCACTGAGCGTGTCTCACATTGGGGTGTTGTGTACACTGGCACTGAGCGTGTCTCACATTGGAGTGCTGTGTACACTGGCACTGAGCGTGTCTCACATTGGAGTGTTGTGTACACCGGCACTGAGCGTGTCTCACATTGGAGTGTTGTGTACACTGGCACTGAGTGTGTCTCACATTGGGGTGTTGTGTACACTGGCACTGAGCGTGTCTCACATTGGAGTGTTGTGTACACCGGCACTGAGCGTGCCACACATTGGAGTGCTGTGTACACTGGCACTGAGCGTGTCTCACATTGGAGTGTTGTGTACACTGGCACTGAGCGTGTCTCACATTGGAGTGTTGTGTACACCGGCACTGAGTGTGTCTCACATTGGGGTGTTGTGTACACTGGCACTGAGCGTGTCTCACATTGGAGTGTTGTGTACACTGGCACTGAGCGTGTCTCACATTGGAGTGTTGTGTACACTGGCACTGAGCGTGCCTCACATTGGAGTGTTGTGTACACTGGCACTGAGCGTGCCTCACATTGGAGTGTTGTGTACACTGGCACTGAGCGTGCCTCACATTGGAGTGTTGTGTACACCGGCACTGAGCGTGTCTCACATTGGAGTGCTGTGTACACTGGCACTTTCTTTCTCTCTCGTGTACCACTCTCTCTCTTGCTCTCCTCTGTCTCTGGGTTGGGTATGGTGGTTCAGTAGATCTATCTTGCACTCCACCCCTCTCTCTCTGTCTCTACTCTCTCTCTCATATTCCCACCTCTCCTGGTCTCTCTTTCACCCATCCTTTCTTTCTCTCTCGTGTACCCCTCTCTCTCTTGCTCCCCTCTGTGCGTGCCTCACATTGGGGTGTTGTGTACACTGGCACTGAGCGTGTCTCACATTGGAGTGTTGTGTACACCGGCACTGAGCGTGCCTCACATTGGAGTGTTGTGTACACCGGCACTGAGCGTGCCTCACATTGGAGTGTTGTGTACACTGGCACTGAGCGCGCCTCACATTGGAGTGTTGTGTACACTGGCACTGAGCGTGTGTCACATTGGAGTGTTGTGTACACTGGCACTGAGCGTGCCTCACATTGGAGTGTTGTGTACACCGGCACTGAGCGCGCCTCACATTGGAGTGCTGTGTACACTGGCACTGAGCGTGTCTCACATTGGAGTGCTGTGTACACCGGCACTGAGCGTGTCTCACATTGGAGTGTTGTGTACACTGGCACTGAGCGTGTCTCACATTGGAGTGTACCCCACCACTTGCTCTCCTTTGTCTCTTTTTTCTCTCTCATATTCCCACCTCTCCTGGTCTCTCTTTCACCCTCCTTTCTTTCTCTCTCGTGTACCCCTCCCATCTCTTGCTCTCCTCTGTCTTCGGGTTGGGTATGGTGATTCAGTAGATCTATCTTGCACTCCACCCCTCTCTCTCTTGGTCTACTCTCTCTCTCATATTCCCACCTCTCCTGGTCTCTCTTTCACCCCTCCTTTCTTTCTCACTGGTGTACCCCTCCCATCTCTTGCTCTTCTCTGTCTTCGGGTTGGGTATGGTGATTCAGTAGATCTATCTTGCACTCCACCCCTCTCTCTCTTGGTCTACTCTCTCTCTCATATTCCCACCTCTCCTGGTCTCTCTTTCACCCCTCCTTTCTCACTGGTGTACCCCTCCCATCCCTTGCTCTCCTCTGTCTACGGGTTGGGTATGGTGATTCTGTAGATCTATCTCGCACTCCACCCCTCCCATCCCTTGCTCTCCTCTGTCTTCGGGTTGGGTATGGTGATTCAGTAGATCTATCTTGCACTCCACCCCTCTCTCTCTTGGTCTACTCTCTCTCTCATATTCCCACCTCTCCTGGTCTCTCTTTCACCTCCTTTCTTTCTCACTCGTGTACCCCTCCCATCCCTTGCTCTCCTCTGTCTCTGGGTTAGGTATGGCGATTCAGTAGATCTATCTCGCACTCCACCCCTCCCATCCCTTGCTCTCCTCTGTCTTCGGGTTGGGTATGGCGATTCAGTAGATCTATCTCGCACTCCACCCCTCTCTCTCTTGGTCTACTCTCTCTCTCATATTCCCACCTCTCCTGGTCTCTCTTTCACCCATCCTTTCTTTCTCTCTCGTGTACCCCTCTCTCTCTTGCTCTCCTCTGTCTCTGGGTTGGGTATGCTGGTTCAGTAGATCTATCTTGCACTCCACCCCTCTCTCTCTGTCTCTACTCTCTCTCTCTTATTCCCACCTCTCCTGGTCTCTCTTTCACCCATCCTTTCTTTCTCTCTTGTGTACCCCTCTCTCTCTTGCTCTCCTCTGTCTCTGGGTTAGGTATGGCGATTCAGTAGATCTATCTTGCACTCCACCCCTTTCTCTCTTGGTCTACTCTCTCTCTCATATTCCCACCTCTCCTGGTCTTTCTTTCACCCATCCTTTCTTTCTCTCTCGTGTACCCCTCTCTCTCTTGCTCTCCTCTGTCTCTGGGTTGGGTATGGTGGTTTAGTAGATCTATCTTGCACTCCACCCCTCTCTCTCTGTCTCTACTCTCTCTCTCTTATTCCCACCTGTCCTGGTCTCTCTTTCACCCCCTTTCTTTCTCTCTCGTGTACCCCTCCCATCCCTTGCTCTCCTCTGTCTCTGGGTTAGGTATGGCGATTCAGTAGATCTATCTCGCACTGCACCCCTCTCTCTCTTGGTCTACTCTCTCTCTCATATTCCCACCTCTCCTGGTCTCTCTTTCACCCCCCTTTCTTTCTCTCTCGTGTATCCCTCCCATCTCTTGCTCTCCTCTGTCTCTGGGTTGGGTATGCTGGTTCAGTAGATCTATCTTGCACTCCACCCCTCTCTCTCTGTCTCTACTCTCTCTCTCATATTCCCACCTCTCCTGGTCTCTCTTTCACCCATCCTTTCTTTCTCTCTCGTGTACCCCTCCCATCCCTTGCTCCCCTCTGTCTCTGGGTTGGGTTTGCTGGTTCAGTAGATCTATCTTGCGCTCTACCTCTCTCTCTCCTGCTTTCCTCTCCTGTCTCTCTCTCCTTGAGTTGGGGTGGGGATGGTGACTCAGGTATGGGGTGATGACATTTGTTTTTTCTTCTCAGAGGGCCCCACAGATCCTCCATCCCCTGCTCTCTACAAGCCACACCACTCTCCAGCAACATCCCCCACACGGGACAACTTCCATACCCCTCTGGGTAGCCCAGTACCAGGTCCAACCCCCGAGGATGCAGAACCCTTCCCTGGGGATCCAAACTCCACCAACAAGCATCCCAGGAGTGATGGAGGGTGGCACGCCCCCTTTGGCCGGGCCCTAACTCGGATCCATCGGGCGTCACACTCTCTGGATGACATGAACTCCCAGCTGGTGACTCTCCTAAGCCCAGGGGCCAACACTGAGGGGCCCCGGATATTGGACTCAGCTGTGGGGTGGGGAGCCCGACTGGGGGAGGTCCGGAATGACCTGCGAGCTGGACTTAGAGAGCTTGGAAACCTTAAAGATCAGTATGAAGCTCGAAGCATAGGTATGGTAACCTCTAGGACCGGACACACAATACACATAGTCCTGGAAGATGTCCACCTGACCCCCCTAGTACTGGGCAGACAACACCTCTAAGACTGGAAGATGTCCACCTGACCCCCCTAGTACTGGACACACAACACCTCTAAGACTGGAAGATGTCCACCTGACCCCCCTAGTACTGGACACACAACACCTCTAAGACTGGAAGATGTCCACCTGACCCCCATAGTACTGGACATACAACACCTCTAAGACTGGAAGATGTCCACCTGACCCCCCTAGTACTGGACAAACAACACCTCTAAGACTGGAAGATGTCCACCTGTCCCCCCTAGTACTGGACAGACAACACCTCTAAGACTGGAAGATGTCCACCTGACCCCCCTAGTACTGGACACACAACACCTCTAAGGCTGGAAGATGTCCACCTGACCCCCCTAGTACTGGACACACAACACCTCTAAGACTGGAAGATGTCCACCTGACCCCCCTAGTACTGGACACAGAACACCTCTAAGGCTGGAAGATGTCCACCTGACCCCCCTAGTACTGGACACACAACAGCTCTAAGGCTGGAAGATGTCCACCTGACCCCCTTAGTACTGGACACACAACACCTCTAAGACTAGAAGATGTCCACCTGACCCCCCTAGTACTGGACACACAACACCTCTAAGACTGGAAGATGTCCACCTGGCCCCCCTAGTACTGGACACACAACACCTCTGAGACTGGAAGATATCCACCTGACCCCCCTAGTACTGGACACACAACACCTCTAAGACTGGAAGATGTCCACCTGACCCCCTAGCACTGGACACACAACACCTCTAAGACTGGAAGATTTCCACCTGACCCCCCTAGCACTGGACACACAACACCTCTAAGACTGGAAGATTTCCACCTGACCCCCCCTAGTACTGGACACACAACACCTCTAAGACTGGAAGATGTCCACCTGACCCCCCTAGTACTGGACATACAACACCTCTAAGACTGGAAGATGTCCACCTGACCCCCCCCCTAGTACTGGACATACAACACCTCTAAGACTGGAAGATGTCCACCTGACCCCCCCCTAGTACTGGACACACAACACCTCTAAGACTGGAAGATGTCCACCTGACCCCCCTAGTACTGGACACACAACACCTCTAAGACTGGAAGATGTCCACCTGACCCCCCTAGTACTGGACACACAACACCTCTAAGACTGGAAGATGTCCACCTGACCCCCCTAGTACTGGACACACAACACCTCTAAGACTGGAAGATGTCCACCTGACCCCCCCCCCCCCTAGTACTGGACACACAACATCTCTAAGACTGGAAGATTTCCACCTGACCCCCCCTAGTACTGGACACACAACACCTCTAAGACTGGAAGATTTCCACCTGACCCCCCCTAGTACTGGACACACAACACCTCTAAGACTGGAAGATGTCCACCTGACCCCCTAGTACTGGACATACAACACCTATAAGACTGGAAGATGTCCACCTGACCGCCCCTAGTACTGGACACACAACACCTCTAAGACTGGAAGATGTCCACGTGACCCCCCTAGTACCGGACACACGACACCTCTAAGACTGAATTATGTCCACATAGCCCCTTTAGGACTGGGCACGCAACACTTCAGCCCTCTGAAAGCAACTAGCACCTCTAGGACTGGACTCTTAGATCCTATAGGACAGGGCAGAGGCTAAACTTTTTTTTCTGTTCTTCAGGTGAAATGAAAAGGACAGAGGATGAGCGCTGGAGAGACAGACAGGTGAGACAAAGAGACAGTCAGCAAGACAGAGAGACAATCAGGTGGGACAAAGAGAAAGTCAGAAAGACAGTCATGTTAGACAGCCAGCCATGGAGAGAGTAAGGTGAGACCGTCTGTTGCAACCCTCTTTTTGGGGCCAGGGCGGGACTCCCCTGAACCCCACAAGCAAAGGCCATAACCATATAGTCACAGCCCCCTGAAATCATTGACTCTGTTTTTTGGGATCATCTGACCATGGAGAACCACCCCTGTGATTACCGACCTCCGGGCTGTGACGAGATCAGTCTCGTCACTGCGAATTGGAGAAGTCTGGTTGCACACATTCTGCCGTTTGACTACGGCCCATGTTGACTTCCCCCTACAAAGACATAGAAGCCATGCTCCATTTGGTCAGAAAGGACTGTGATCTAACTTTTGAACCACTGGACCAATTTGTATCATTTTGACACATGTTTGTATTTGGAGTATGCTGATTCTGAAAATGTATGTTTTATGTGAATGTGATGCATACTTTTAAAGTTATGAAAAATGTGTAGAAATGTGTTACAGATTCTGACCATCCCCCATTAGGTAAACACAGGGTGTCGCCAGGACTTGAACAAAGGGCCAGTGTATGGGGTTTCCCCAGGGGCATAGTCCAGGAGGAAACAGGAAGTGTCCACGGGGACAGTCTGGGTGAGAATGAGCATAGTAGCCATGCCTGGGGGTGGCCCATGGGAGGAGTCTCATGGTTCCTACCCTGTCTGATTGGCCATAGGTAATTAGGGGTTGACCAAAGGTAGTCACTGCCCCTACGGTGTATGTGGAAATGGTTTTTTTATATATGTCTTGGTTTTAATAAAGAAGTGAGTTCACTGCTTGACCCTCAACCACAGAGCGTGTGTCTCGTGCTTGGGGGAATTCATGGGATGCTGTTGCAGACTGACTGCCAGGAGTGTGGGCATCTTTGGGGGTGCTTTCCTGTTCAGCTGCTAGCGGCTATTCGTGAGGTTCCAGTTCAAGGCTTGCAGTATATTCCCCTTGGATCCAGTTCTTGGGGGATTGGGTGTCTTGCAGTAGCTGTCCCTATAGCACTGGACGGGCGGATTGGCTGAAAAGGCCTGGGCGCCCCCTTCTATGTGTGGGGGGTACCGTTACACTGGTGGCAAGCGGCGGAATTGTTCCCACAGCCAGAAGGACAGCTACAGGAGACACCATTCTGTGGATTTACAAGTTGGGGGCAACGCATGTCCCAGTACAGCGACCCTAAAAGCAGCAGAATGGAACCAGCAGTGCTATACGAAGATGAGGACCTGGATGGCCGGGATGCATTAAGGAAAGGCATCTGGTACCAGGCCCTAGATAATGTACAATACCAGCGGGGTGAGAGTCTCCCCAGTGAAGAGCAACGTTTGCAGAAGCAAGTGGCCCTGCGCATGCCCTTCCTGTGAGAGCAGCCCCTTGAGGAATGGGTGGAGAAACTCAAGCTCCGTGCATGGCAGGAGCTATGGCTGGAGGATGCCTACCAGGCACTCTGGTGGTATATGGCACAGTATACACCCTGGACAGCCGAGCATGACAAGCCAGAGGGAGAGGAGTTTGATGGTCCTGGCTTGTTATGGCAGTCATTTGCAGAGCCTGACTTCGGGAGCCCTGCGCAGACCAGACTTGAGGATATTTTCTATGAGAGGGAGGCTAGGCATGACTGGGATGACCCCCATGAGGTAGAGCAAGACCTTGTTCACCTAGCAACCCTGGAGTGGGAACTGGAGCAGGACTACCAAGATCTCTTCCACTCCATTGGGAAGGCTCAGCATTACAACAAGGTGAGAGACCCAGATCCAGACCCCTTCAGCTGGGAAGATATTGTAGAGGTTTATTGGGAGGAACCCCAGGCGGCAGGTGGAGATGGGACCGAGGTCTCTCCACCGGCCCTACAGGGATGCTGGGTGGCTAGCCCAGATCCCCAGCGCCAGTGTGAAGTGCAGGGAGTGGAGAGCATTGTCTCCCCTCCCCAGTGGAAGTGTACCTTGCAAGGAGAGGAGAGCAGTGTCCTCCCTCCCCAGCGTCAGGGTGAGCTGCAGGGAATTGAGAGCTCAGACTCCATTCTCCAGCAACAGGCTGAGCTACCAGGGGCAGAGACGGTCGGTCCTGTCCCCCAGCAACAGGGCTGTTTAGCCAAAGGGGAGACCGTCGGTCTCCCCCCCCTACAACCAGGCCCCAAACAGGCTACTTCCGTGGTAGCGCTGGCACCAGGGCAGAGCACCGCTGGTCTCTGCCCACTCAGCAACCCACCAAGGCTGCTTACCAGTGCCCAGCACAGCCGAGGTGAGGCACCTGGACATGGACAAGTTTCTCCTCTACCCAGGTGTAGTAACCAGTTATTGTGGGTGGGCTGTACGGTTGATTGTGTTTTGTGGGTGGCCTTCCAGACTAACCCGGAATCTGACCGGAAGGTCAGATATCCTGTTAGTCTGTTTGGAAAGGGGGAGAGATGTGACGAGATCAGTCTCGTCACTGCGAATTGGAGAAGTCTGGTTGCACACATTCTGCCGTTTGACTACGGCCCATGTTGACTTTCCTCCTACAAAGACATAGAAGCCATGCTCCATTTGGTCAGAAAGGACTGTGATCTAACTTTTGAACCACTGGACCAATTTGTATCATTTTGACACATGTTTGTATTTGGAGTATGCTGATTCTGAAAATGTATGTTTTATGTGAATGTGATGCATACTTTTAAAGTTATGAAAAATGTGTAGAAATGTGTTACAGATTCTGACCATCCCCCATTAGGTAAACACAGGGTGTCGCCAGGACTTGAACAAAGGGCCAGTGTATGGGGTTTCCCCAGGGGCATAGTCCAGGAGCAAACAGGAAGTGTCCACGGGGACAGTCTGGGTGAGAATAGGCATAGTAGCCATGCCTGGGGGTGGCCCATGGGAGGAGTCTCATGGTTCCTACCCTGTCTGATTGGCCAGAGGTAATTAGGGGTTGACCAAAGGTAGTCACTGCCCCTACGGTGTATGTGGAAATGGTTTTATATCTATGTCTTGGTTTTTAATAAAGAAGAGAGTTCACTGCTTGACCCTCAAACACAGAGCGTGTGTCTCGTGCTTGGGGGAATTCATGGGGTACTGTTGCAGACTGACTGCCAGGAGTGTGGGCATCTTGGGGTTGCTTTTCCTGTTCAGCTGCTAGCGGCTATTCGTGAGGTTCCAGTTCAAGGCTTGCAGTATATTCCCCTTGGATCCAGTTCTTGGGGGATTGGGTGTCTTGCAGTAGCTGTCCCTATAGCACTGGACGGGCGGATTGACTAAAACGGCCTGGGTGTCCCCTTCTATGCTTGGGGGGTACAGTTACAGGGGCTATTACAATGGCCGTGAGACTTGCTTTATGGACTGTGACATGTTGTTTTCAGTTATGTGATTTAAGGTTGGTCCTCTGGCCCTGGTTATGTGCCCTGGATCCCGAAGATAATGGTAATAATATGTAAAGCATTTATGTGGTGGTCACAATATGGTCAGGATATAACATTATATATATATATATATATATATATATATATATACACTAGCGACTTGCCCGCCAAAAAATGACGGTCAATAAAATTTGTAGCCATGGCAATGCTGTTTGTCGCACAATGTCAAGCTTTGGCTACTCTGAGGACCTTTGGCGCTCATTGGAAGCCTCTCCCCTCGTGTACTTTTGCTCCTCTGAGCACCTTCGGCGCTCATTGCGAGCTTCTCCCCTTGTGTCCTTCAAGTTTCGTGTTTTGCAACACTTATCTTCGGCGCTCATCGCAAAGACAGATGTATAAGTACAGCGTTAAATATACAATTTTTTTAGTGCAGTGTAAATTAGAAAATGTTTTCAGGTCTCAGAGCATAATAAAGTGATTTAAATATGTAACTGCTTTAAGAGTGCTATCGCTGGCAGCCAATGAGCAGTAATACATATATGTAAGTGCAGTGTAAAATGTAAACATTTTTATTTTCCGTTACTAATTAATATTTATTAAATTAATGTACGTTCATAATTAATTAGGAATTAATAAATGTATTAGGAAGTGCGAAGCATTAATGTATTCATAAAGTAACGGCAGTGCAAAATATGCTATTTAGTTTTTTTTTATATATATATTTTTTTATAATAATTAATTACTTACTAAATTAATATATTTTACCTATTTGTAATTAACATATCCACCAATCAATATCCTGAAGAGCTGACACTCTCTTTTGATTTTCCTGCAGCATACAATGTGTCAGCAGTGTGCACAGTGTGCAGTGTAAATAGGCTGCGTGCGCGAGGGAAAAGCGTTGGTTTAGTCGGGTAAAGCGCCATTTTCGATTTGTAATGTTATTAGTTGCAAGTTAGTGTTATGACATGGTGGCGATTGTCTGTGTTACGCAGCTCGTGAGCATTTTCCGTCCTTTCTAATAGTGTATTTTGTTCACGGTCGTGTAGCCGCTAATTTCTGCCTAAGTTCCGCGTGTTTCAATGCCTCTACTGAGAGGCTCGCAGGCGATGAGCGCCGAAGGCTATGAGTTTCAATGCTTCAACTGCTCGCCTCGCAAGGCTTGCAGCTGATGAGCGCATTCGGCCGTGCGCCGAGCTCTGAAGACTTCTGTGCTTCAGCAGCTCGCTACGCGAGGCTCACAAGCGTGATTACAAATTGCAGTTTGACAACTATTACATGTGATATACAGTGCCTTGCAAAAGTATTCACCCCCCTCTGGCATTTTCCGTGTTTTGTTACCTCACAACCTGGAAGTAACGCGGATTGTATGAGGATTTGCATCAGTTAATTTACAGAACACGCCACAACTTGGAAGATGTTTTTTTCTTTTTATTGTGAAGCAAACAACAAATCGGACAAAATAACAGATATAGTCCCTGTGCATAAGTATTCACCCCCTAAAGCCAATACTTTGTAGAGCCACCTTTTGCGGCAATCACAGCTCCAAGTCGCTTTGGATAAGTATCTATTATTATTATTATTATTATTATTATTATTATTATTATTATAATCGTTTACTTATAACGCGCCGACATATTCCGTAGCGCTGTACGTAACATAAGTTCAAGACAAGGATACATACAAATGAACATTTAGCAAAGCAAGGACGGCCTATAGCTTATATACCGGTCCTCTATGATCTGACCCCGGCTTCTCCTTACATTCTCACACATCCCCCCCCCTCAGCTCAACGACAGGGAGGTGAGCGTCCGCCGAGAGGCAGTGGATCCGGGAGAGGGCATCAGCGTTGCCTTGGAGAGTTCCTGCCCTATGAACCAGGTCGAAACTGAAGGGCTGCAGGGATAAGAACCATCTCATCACTCTGGCATTCGTTCCTTTATTCCGGTGCATCCACTGCAGGGGAGCGTGGTCTGAGACCAAAGTGAAGCGCCTTCCCAAGAGGTAGTATCGTAGGGTATCCACGGCCCACTTTACTGCTAAGCACTCCTTCTCCACTACGGAGTACTTTCGTTCTCTTGGCAGCAATTTCCGGCTGAGATAGAGCACCGGGTGTTCCTCTCCATCCAGCACCTGTGACAATACGGCCCCCAACCCCACCTCGGAGGCGTCAGTCTGCAGCAAAAATCGTTGGTCGAAGTCTGGTGCTATTAAGACTGGCTCCTGACATAGTACTGACCGAAGAGTATCAAAGGCTGCATCAGCCTCCGGGTTCCATCTCACCGTCTCTGGGAGTTTAGCCTTGGTAAGGTCAGTTAGGGGGGCTGCCAGGGTGGCAAAGTCTGGGATGAATCTGCGATAGTATCCGATCAGACCCAAAAAGGCTCGTATATGCCTCTTCCGTAGAGGTTTCGAACAGGCCCGTATGGCTTCAACTTTATTCAATTGAGGTCGAACCAATCCACGACCTACAACATACCCGAGGTACTTTACCTCTATTTTCCCAAGATTGCACATGGCCGGATTTACTGTAAGCCCCCCCTGCTGAAGGGTTTTGAGGACTCTTTCGAGTTTTTCCACGTGGGTATCCCAATCAGGGGTATATATTACAATGTCATCTAAGTACGCCGCTGCGTAGCCCCGGTGGGGTCGCAGAAGTTTGTCCATTAAACGTTGGAAGGTTGCCGGGGCTCCATGCAACCCAAATGGCATCACGTTATAGTGGAACAGTCCCTCCGGTGTACAGAATGCTGTCTTCTCCTTGGCAGACTTGGCTAGGGGAACCTGCCAGTAGCCTTTCGTGAGATCCAACGTGGACAAAAATCGGGCCTTGCCTAAGTTATCCACCAACTCATCAATCCGGGGAAGTGGGTAAGCATCCCATTGGGATATGGCATTTAATTTCCTGAAATTGCTGCAAAACCGTGTGCTCCCATCAGGCTTTGATATGAGGACGATGGGACTGCACCAATCACTGGATGACTCCTCAATAATTCCAGCTAGCAGCATCTTCTGTACTTCCTTTCTTATTTCTTCCCTTTTTGCTTCTGGTATCCGATATGGTTTAATCCTTACTTTAACGCCTGGTGCTGTAATGATGTCATGACAAACCACCGTGGTCCTCTCTGGATACACTGAAAAAACGTCCTGATTACGGGTAATCATCTGTACCACTTCAGCCTTCTGTAAAGGAGACAATTCGGCGGAGATTGGTATCTCAGTAACGGGTTCCTCCAACTCAGAAACAGGGGAGGCAAAACTTACTTCGGCTTCTCTCTCTCTCCAGGCCTTTAATAAATGTATATGGTAGATCTGTTCGGGTTTCCGGCGATCAGGTTGCTTGATTTTGTAATTAACATCTCCAATGGCTTCTATGACCTCATAAGGCCCCTGCCATCGGGCCAGTAGCTTGCTCTCAGCAGTAGGGACTAACACCATTACCCGATCTCCTGTCTGAAACTTCCGAACTTGAGCGATGCGGTCATAATATGTCTTCTGTTGAGCCTGGGCCTGTTCCATGTTTTTCCTGACTAAGGGTCTGACTTGGGCCATTCTTTCTTTTAGGCTTTGGACATATTCAATGATATTCTGCCCTGGCACTCTTTCCTCTTCCCATTCTTCTCGTACTGTGTCTAGGAGTCCCCTAGGATGGCGTCCATACAGGAGCTGGAAGGGTGAAAACCCGGTGGATGCCTGAGGTACTTCTCGTATGGTGAATAGAAGGCAGGGGAGCAGCAAATCCCAATTTTTCCTGTCCCGATCAACAACCTTCCGTATCATACTTTTTAAGGTGCGGTTGAATCTTTCGACCAGTCCGTCTGTTTGGGGATGATAGACCGAGGTCCGCAGAGCTCGGATTTGCAGCAGTTTGCATAATTCAGCCATGAGTTTAGAGACAAAGGTAGTGCCTTGGTCAGTGAGTATTTCTTCCGGGATGCCTACTCTAGAGAACAAGAGAAAGAGTTCTTTGGCCACGCTCTTCGAGCTTGCTGTGCGTAATGGGAAAGCTTCGGGGTACCGGGTCGCATAATCTAAGATTACCAGGATGTACTGGTGACCCCTGGAGGTTTTTTCAAGTGGCCCTACTAGGTCCATTGCAATTCTTTGGAAGGGTTCATCTATGATAGGTAGTGGTACCAGAGGAGCCCTAAGGCTGGGTTTTGGGGTTGGCAGTTGGCAGTCAGGACACAACAAGCAATATCTTCTTACTTCCTTGAATATCCCGGGCCAATAAAATCTTTTTAAGATATGGTCCATGGTTTTGTCTACACCTAGGTGACCCCCCAGGAGTTGGCTGTGGGCCAAATCCATGACTTTCCTTCGGAAATTCTGGGGTATAAGCAACTGCTCCACAACCTCCCCAGCAGTCTTTATAACTCGGTAGAGGAGGTCATTTCGGATTATGAAATATGGACCTGTAGGATGTTCTCTTCCGGGTACCTGGTGGCCGTTTACCTCTGCGGCCTCTTCTCGTATTCTCATATACACGGGGTCATTTGCTTGGCTTCATCCAAAATTTTCTGTATTCCCTATTCTGGGAATTTCCTCTACCATGGGGTTTTCACCCCGGGGAGGCTTGTGTCGTCCGTCGTAATTTCTCTTTCTGTTCCTTCCTTGGGTCTGTCCTGAGAGGCTGCTAGAACTTCCCCTTGGATCTGTTTGTTTTTATACTCAGCTCCCAATCTTTTCTGTTTTCTTCTTTCTTTTCTCGATTTCTTGTTTTTTGGTCGGGAAGAGAACAGGTCAGGATCTTCGAATGGGAATATTTCTCCAAGTTCTCCCATGGAGCTGACCTGTATATCTTGTCTGTTCTCCTTAATCTGCGGGGGTTTCATCTGAAGCAGACTGTCGAAGTCAGGGAAGTCTCGTCCCAAGACTACAGGATATGGGAGTCTAGGAACCACGGGGCCTGTCATTTTTGCTTTGATCCCTTGTACCTGTCTGTGAAACATCTGGGTGGGGTACGTCATGACTGTGGGTGGGGTACGTCATGACAGATACTACTCTACAGGCCTGATAACGTTCTGCCCAATCAATCATTACCTCCATGGTTGTAGGGCCCCCTTGACCAACCCAATCTCTCATCTCTTTGGGCAAGGCCCTCCAATAGCGATCCAGGCCTAGGGTTTCCACTATTTGTGCAGGAGACTTCAAATCAGGGCATAACCATTTCCTGGTGATATGGAGGAGTTTATATAGTTGATGCCTGGCTGGTTGTTGGCGGCTATAACTCCACTGATGATATCTTTGGGCCCTCACTGCAGGGTTTACCCCTTCGTGGGCTAGGATCTCCCTCTTAAGTACTGTATAGTCTGAGGCCTGGTCAGCCGTAAGATCATAATAAGCCTGCTGGGCATTGCCAATGAGGAAAGGAGCGAGAATTTCGGCCCACTGGGCTTGAGGCCAAGCCTCACGCATTGCAATTCTCTCGAATGAAAATAAATAAGTCTCTATGTCATCCTCTGGACTCAACTTGGGCAACCGGTGGCTGGCTCTAACTCCTGCATCAGGTTTCGGACTCAAGGAAAGTTTTTCAAGAACGGCCTGGGTCTGGTTCACTTGAATGGCCAACAGCCTGTTAGTCTCTTGTTGAGCCACAGCTCCCATCGTTAACGACCTCATCAGTTCCTCCATGTTGGAGGTGGGGCAGTCCTTGGTACCAGGACGAAATTAGAAATCCCACTTCTGACACCAGTGTGACAAGGACGGCCGCGTAGAGCAGTGGTTTCTTGAATTAGGAACAGATACGTTCTTGTAGTGCAGCAAACTGGTTTATTACGAAACAAAAAAAACAAAGTGTAGCAGTAACTCTGCTTAAAAAATGAAAATAAACATCTGCATTTACATACTTACTGTCACGCAGGAACGCCCTGACTATACCTGCGCAGCTTATCCGCAACAGGGCAAAAACTCTACACCACGGTGTCTTCAGGAAGGAGCTCTAACTCCGTTGTACTCAGAAAGGAGTCATTTCAAGGAAATAGCGCCACCTAGTGGTAAGGACACTGGCCCGCCCTACTCTCTGAGTGTCCTCCCCCCAGGGCCCTTACTCAGAGTACTCGGGTACTCAAACAGAAGAAAAAAGTCACATTAGTAATGCTCAGTCTTTTTCCCCTCCAGCGGCACTGGTATGGCTCACCCAGCAGTATACTTAGGACTGAGGTCCCCTTTGGTAAGAACTTACTGTGTTTGCAGTCTCTCACTCAGGCTCTGGTATACAGCAGGACTTTTATCTTGCAGCTCCAGGAAACCGCAGGATCCCACTCACAACACCGCTTCTCCAGAAGTTCACCTTGATTATCTGCGCAGTATTTCAGGCAGCTGACTGCTCTCTCGGCTAGCTGCCCTTTGCAGGCTCCTCACAGCTTGTCTCCTAGCTAGGCCTCAGCTTCTGGCTTCAGCTTCTACACCACTCAGGCCAGAGTCTAATTAGCAGTCTATTCAAGCAGCACACACCCCTCCCCTTCACTGGGACTTCCTGGGGGTTTTATAGTGTAGCACTGGACCAGGTGAAGTCAAGTGCTTTAACTCTCTGAGAGCTGGACACAAGGAGCGGTACAGCCTATAGCTTATATATCGGTTCTCTATGATCTGACCCCAGCTTCTCCTTACATTCTCACAGCGTGTTAGGGTGGAAGGTGATACGCGCGTTAGGGTGGAAGGTGATACGCGCGTTAGGGTGGAAGGTGATACGCGCGTTAGGGTGGAAGGTGATACGCGCGTTAGGGTGGAAGGTGATACGCGCGTTAGGGTGCAAGGTGATACGCGCGTTAGGGTGGAAGGTGATACGCGCGTTAGGGTGGAAGGTGATACGCGCGTTAGGGTGGAAGGTGATACGCTTGTTAGGGAGGAAGGTGATACGCGTGTTAGGGTGGAAAGTGATACGCGTGTTAGGGAGGAAGGTGATAAGTGTGTTAGGGTGGAAGGTGATACGCGTGTTAGGGAGGAAGGTGATACGTGTGTTAGGGTGGAAGGTGATAAGCGTGTTAGGGAGGAAGGTGATACGTGTGTTAGGGTGGAAGGTGATAAGCGTGTTAGGGAGGAAGGTGATACGCGTGTTACGGAGGAAGGTGATACGCGTGTTACGGAGGAAGGTAATAAGCGTGTTAGGGAGGAAGGTGATAAGCGTGTGTTAGGGTGGAAGGTGATACGTGTGTTAGGGAGGAAGGTTATACGTGTGTTAGGGAGGAAGGTGATACGTGTGTTAGGGAGGAAGGTGATACGTGTGTTAGGGAGGAAGGTGATAAGCATGTTAGGGAGGAAGGTGATACGTGTGTTAGGGTGGAAGGTGATAAGTGTGTTAGGGTGGAAGGTGATAAGTGTGTTATGGAGGAAGGTGATACGTGTGTTAAGGTGGAAGGTGAAACGTGTGTTAGGGAGGAAGGTGATAAGCATGTTAGGGAGGAAGGTGATACGTGTGTTAGGGTGGAAGGTGATAAGCGTGTTAGGGTGGAAGGTGATAAGTGTGTTAGGGTGGAAGGTGATAAGTGTGTTATGGAGGAAGGTGATACGTGTGTTAAGGTGGAAGGTGAAACGCGTGTTAGGGTGGAAGGTGATACGTGTGTTAGGGTGGAAGGTGATACGTGTGTTAGGGTGGAAGGTGATACGCGTGTTAGGGTGGAAGGTGATATGTGTGTTAGGGAGGAAGGTGATAAGTGTGTTAGGGAGGAAGGTGATAAGTGTGTTAGGGAGGAAGGTGATACGCGTGTTAGGGAGGAAGGTGATACGCGTGTTAGGGAGGAAGGTGATACGCGTGTTAGGGAGGAAGGTGATACGCGTGTTAGGGTGGAAGGTGATATGTGTGTTAGGGAGGAAGGTGATAAGCGTCTTAGGGTGGAAGGTGATACGTGTGTTAGGGTGGAAGGTGATAAGTGTGTTAGGGTGGAAGGTGATAAGTGTGTTATGGAGGAAGGTGATACGTGTGTTAAGGTGGAAGGTGAAACGTGTGTTAGGGAGGAAGGTGATAAGCATGTTAGGGAGGAAGGTGATACGTGTGTTAGGGTGGAAGGTGATAAGCGTGTTAGGGTGGAAGGTGATAAGTGTGTTAGGGTGGAAGGTGATAAGTGTGTTATGGAGGAAGGTGATACGTGTGTTAAGGTGGAAGGTGAAACGCGTGTTAGGGTGGAAGGTGATACGTGTGTTAGGGTGGAAGGTGATACGTGTGTTAGGGTGGAAGGTGATACGCGTGTTAGGGTGGAAGGTGATATGTGTGTTAGGGAGGAAGGTGATAAGTGTGTTAGGGAGGAAGGTGATAAGTGTGTTAGGGAGGAAGGTGATACGCGTGTTAGGGAGGAAGGTGATACGCGTGTTAGGGAGGAAGGTGATACGCGTGTTAGGGAGGAAGGTGATACGCGTGTTAGGGAGGAAGGTGATACGCGTGTTAGGGTGGAAAGTGATATGTGTGTTAGGGAGGAAGGTGATAAGCGTCTTAGGGTGGAAGGTGATACGTGTGTTAGGGTGGAAGGTGATAAGCGTGTTAGGGAGGAAGGTGATAAGCGTGTTAGGGTGGAAGGTGATATGCGTGTTAGGGAGGAAGGTGATACGCGTGTTAGGGAGGAAGGTGATACGTGTGTTAGGGTGGAAGGTGATACGCGTGTTAGGGTGGAAGGTGATATGCGTGTTAGGGTGGAAGGTGATATGTGTGTTAGGGAGGAAGGTGATATGCGTGTTAGGGAGGAAGGTGATACGCGTGTTAGGGTGGAAGGTGATAATCGTGTTAAGGTGTCAGGTGATACGTGTGTCTTCGGCTGGAAGGTGATAAGCTTCTTAGGGTGGAAGGTGATACGTGTGTTAGGGAGGAAGGTGATACGTGTGTTAGGGAGGAAGGTGATACGTGTGTTAAGGACGAAGGTGATACGTGTGTTAGGGTGGAAGGTGATAAGCGTCTTAGGGTGGAAGGTGATACGTGTGTTAGGGTGGAAGGTGATAAGCGTCTTAGGGTGGAAGGTGATACGTGTGTTAGCGAGGAAGGTGATACGTGTGTTAGGGAGGAAGGTGATACGTGTGTTAGGGAGGAAGGTGATACGTGTGTTAGGGTGGAAGGTGATACGTGTGTTAGGGAGGAAGGTGATACGTGTGTTAGGGAGGAAGGTGATACGCTTCTTTAAAGAGATGCGTTTTAAGTGAGATTTTAAATGTTTTGGGGCAGGAGGATAATCTGGTGGAGCGAGGCAAGGAGTTCCAGAGACTAGGGGCAGCACGAGAAAAGTCCTTGAGGCGGGAGTGAGAGGAGGTGACAAGAGTTGTAGAAAGAAGAAGGTCATTAGCAGAACGAAGAGGACGGGTGGGGGAGTATTTGGAGATGAGAGCAGAGATGTATGGGGGAGCGCTCTTGTTGAGGGCTTTGTAAGTTAGGGTCATAATTTTACATTTTATTCTGGAGGGTAAGGGAAGCCAGTAGAGTGATGACAGAGAGGTGATGCCAACACTGAACGTGTACGGAAGATGAGTCTAGCGGAAGCATTCATAATGGATTGAAGTGGAGATGGTCGGGTGCAGTAGAAGCGAGTTGCAGTAGTCTAGCCGAGTGACGATGAGAGAGTGTATAAGGATTTTAGATGTGTCTTGTGAAAGATAGTGACGAATTCTGGAGATGTTTTTTAGATGGAGAAGACCAGATTTAGTTAGTGATTGTATGTGAGGGATGAAAGACAGGGCAGGGCCCAGTAGTACCCAAGGCAATGGGCTTGGGAGGAGGGGGTGATGATATCCTTGACAGTGAGAGAGATGTAAGGAATTGGGGGAGAGGGAGGGAAGATTAGGAGTTCAGTCTTAGACATGTTGAGTTTGAGATGGTGGGTGGACATCCAAGAGGATATACTAGAGAGGCAGTTGGAGATGTGTGTTAGAAGAGAGGGGGATAGATCTGGTGCTGAGAGGTAGATTTGGGTGTCATCTGCATAGAGATGGTACTGGAACCCAAAAGTGTTTATGAGGGTACCAAGTGAGGATGTGTAGATGGAGAAGAGGAGGGGGCTAAGGACTGATCCTTGGGGTGCACCAACAGACAGGGGGTGAGGAGAAGAAGAGGTGTCGGAGAAGGAGACACTGAATGATCGATTTTGTAGGTATGATGAGAACCACGAGAAAGCAGTGTCTTGAATACAGAGGGAGGAGAGGATATGGAGTAGAAGTGGGTGGTCAACTGTGCCAAAGGCAGCACAGAGATCTAGAAGAAGGAGAATAGAAAAGTGACCTTTTGACTTGGCGGTAAGCAGGTCATTGGTGGCTTTAGTGAGAGCTGTCTCAGTGGAGTGTCGGTCCCGAAAGCCGGATTGGAAGGTGTCAAGAAAGGAGTTAGAGGAGATAAAGCTGGTAAGGCGGTTATAGACGTGCCGCTCCAGCAGTTTGGAAGCCAGGGGAAGCAGAGAGATAGGGCGGTAGTTAGATGCAATGTTTGCTTGCCACATCTTACACTGGGATGTTTGCCCATTCCTCCTTGCAAAACTGCTCCGGCTCCTTCAAGTTGGATGGTTTGCAATCTTTAAGTCTGACCACAGATTTCCTATTGGATTGGGGTCTGGGCTGTGACTCGGGCATTCCAACACATTTACATGTTTCCCCCCCTGTAGCAGTGTGTTTGGGGTCATTGTCCTGCTGGAAGATGACCCTCCGTCCTAGCCTCAAATCACGCACAGAGTGGTACAGGGTTTGCCCAAGAATATCCCTGTATTTAGCACCATCCATCTTTCCCTCAACTCTGACCAGTTTCCCAGTCCCATCCCCACAGCATGATGCTGCCACCGCCATGTTTCAGGGGATGGTGCTCTTTAGGTGATGTGCTGGTTTGCGCCAGACATAGCGTTTTCTTTGATGGCCGACAAGTTCAATTTTAGTCTCATCAGACCAGAGCACCTTCCTCCATACATTTTGGGAGTCTCCCACATGCCTTTCACAAACTCAAAATGTGCCATTTTGTTTTTTTGCTGAAAGTAATGGCTTTCTTCTGGCCACTCTTCCATAAAGCCCAACTCTATGGAGCGTATGGCTTATTGTCGTCCTATGTACAGATACTCCAGTCTCTGCTGTGGATCTCTGCAGCTCCTCAAGGGTTACCTTAGGTCTCTGTGCTGCCTCTCTGATTAATGCCCTCCTTGCCCGGTCCGTGAGTTTTGGTGGGCGGCTGTCTCTTGGCAGGTTTGCTGTTGCGCCATGTTCTTTCCATTTGGTTATGATAGATTTGATGGAGCTCCTGGGGATCATCAAATATTTGGATATTTTGTTATAACCTAACCCTGACTTGTACTTCTCAACAACATCGTCTCTTACTTGTTTGGAGAGTTCCTTGGTCTTCATGGCAATGTTTGGTTAGTAGTGCCTCTTGCTTAGGTGTTGCAGCCTCTGGGGCTTTCAAAAAAAGGTGTGTATATGTAATGACAGATCATGTGACACTTAGATTGCACACAGGTGGACATCAAGTCACTAATTATGTGACTTCTGAGGGTAATTGGGTGCACCAGAGCTTTTTATGGACTTCATAACAAAGGGGGTGAATACATACGCACATGACCATTTTCTGCTTTCTATTTCTAAAAAAATGTTTTATGTGTATATTTTTCTCGTTTCACTTCACCAACTTAGACTATTGTGTTCTGATCGGCCACATAAAATTCAGATTAACAAAACATTAAGCTTAAGGCTGTAATGTAACAAAATAGGTAAAAAGCCAAGGGGGTGAATACTTTTGCCAGGCACTGTATGTATATATATATATATATATATATATATATATACATATATATATATATATATATATATATATATATATATATATATATACAGTGTATACAGTGTATATATATATATATATATATATATATATATATATATATATATATATATATATATATATATATATATATATATATATATATATATATATATGGTAATTTCCTGATCATATTCTGACCACCATGTAAATACTTTATACGTTATAACAAACAACTCTGAGCCTAGTTGGCCCAAATACTCACATAAAAGGCTCTTTGGGATCCAGGGTACATAACCTGGGCCAGAGGACCAACATTACACACAAACATGTGACAACATGTCACAGTCCATAAAACAAGTCTCACGGCCATTATAATAGCCCCGGAGGTCGGTAATCACAGGGGGCTGTGGCAGGACGGTTTTGGGCCACAATGGGCCCTTGCTTATGGGGTTTAGGGGAGCCCCACCTGGTCCCAAAAAGAAATCCAGGGAGACTGTCACATGAGACAGCAGGTAAGAGAGCCGGCAAAACAAAGAGACAGGTGTGACGGGTGAGACAGAGGTACAGTCAGATAGACAGTAATGCAAGACTGGCGAGACAGAGAGTGACAGTGAGAGTGAGATAAAAAGAGCGTGAAGCAGCCAGAGGAAAAGAAAGCTCTGACGGTCAGACAGCCAGAGAGACAGCCAGAAATAAACAGGAAGGTGAGGCGACCAGAGAAGACAGCCAGAGAGATAGCCAGAGAGATATCCTGTTGGCCCACAGGGTCATGTGATGGAGCTTCTAATACAGGGGCCAGCACCACAGACTAATAAGAAGCCACTGGTGCATTAGAAGATGCAATATGGAGATCTATAGCTTGCTGCGCAATCACACAGACACACATTTTGACGGGTGGAAGGAGCAAGCGAGGCCAACATGGCAGCTCTTATGGGTGAGTAGAGAAGTGTAAATACTGCACTGTCACTTTAAACAGTTGGGACAGTCCACACAACTCAGTGAACCTGACATAAAGAGAGAAGTAGCAATAAGAGACAGCAGGAAAGAGAGCGCAGGTCACGTCACCTGACAGCTTCACTCTCTGACAGATAGAAAAAGAGCGCCAGGAGTGGAAGAGAGAGACAGACAGTCTGAGGACAGAGCTACAGAAGAGAGATGAGATCATTCGAGAGATCTCTGACCATGTGAGAGCGCTGGAGACCAGGAGACTTCCCAGGGAGGAGAGTGCAGAGAAACAGAGAATGCAAGGTGAGGGGAGACATGCTCTGCAATGTCATGTGATATGCTCTGCACTGATAGGTGTAATGCTGTGCACTGATAGATGCAATGCTCTGCTCTGATAGGTGTAATGCTGTGCACTGATAGGTGTAATGCTCTGCCCCTCAGATTATATTCATCAATTGGAGACAGAAAAGGAGAAACTAACAGAGAATATCAGGGAGATGCAGGTAATGCACTGCAACCTCCACATACACACTAGATCCTATGCACTGCAACCTCCACACACACACTAGATCCCATGCACTGCAACCGCCACACACACACTAGATCCCATGCACTGCAACCACCACACACAATAGATCCCATGCACTGCAGCCTCCACACACACTAGATCCCATGCACTGCAACCTCCACACACACTAGATCCCATGCACTGCAACCTCCACACACACTAGATCCTATGCACTGCAACCTCCACACACACACTAGATCCCATGCACTGCAGCCTCCACACATACTAGATCCCATGCACTGCAACCTCCACACACACACTAGATCCTATGCACTGCAACCTCCACACACACACTAGATCCTATGCACTGCAACCTCCACACACAATAGATCCCATGCACTCCACCCTCCACACACAATAGATCCCATTCACTGCAGCCTCCACACACACTAGATCCTATGCACTGCAACCTCCACACACACACTAGATCCCATGCACTGCAGCCTCCACACACACTAGATCCCATGCACTGCAACCTCCACACACACACACTAGATCCTATGCACTGCAACCTCCACACACACTAGATCCCATGCACTGCACCCTCCACACACAATAGATCCCATGCACTGCAACCTCCACACACACTAGATCCTATGCACTTCACCCTACACACACACACTAGATCCCATGCACTGCAGGCTCCACACACACTAGATCCCATGCACTGCAACCTCCACACACACACTAGATCCTATGCACTGCAACCTCCACACACACTAGGTCCCATGCACTGCAACCTCCACACACACACACTAGATCCCATGCACTGGACTCTCCACACACACTAGATCCCATGCACTTCATGGCCCCACGCACACTAGATCCCATGCACTGAACTCTCCACACACACTTGATCCCTTGCACTGTACCCTCCACACACACTAGATCCCATGCTCTGCACCCTCCACACACACTAGATCCCATGCACTTCATGGCCCCACGCACACTAGATCCCATGCACTGAACTCTCCACACACACTTGATCCTATGCACTGCAACCTCCACACACACTAGATCCCATGCACTGCACCCTCCACACACAATAGATCCCATGCACTGCAACCTCCACACACACTAGATCCTATGCACTTCACCCTACACACACACACTAGATCCCATGCACTGCAGCCTCCACACGCACTAGATCCCATGCACTGCAACCTCCACACACACACTAGATCCTATGCACTGCAACCTCTACGCACACTAGATCCCATGCACTGCAACCTCCACACACACACTAGATCCCATGCACTGAACTCTCCACACACACTAGATCCCATGCACTTCATGGCCCCACACACACTAGATCCCATGCACTGAACTCTCCACACACACTTGATCCCTTGCACTGTACCCTCCACACACACTAGATCCCATGTACTGAACTCTCCACACACACTAGATCCCATGCACTGAACTCTACACACACACTAGATCCCATGCACTGAACTCTACACACACAGTAGATCCCATGCATTGCACCCTCCACACACACTAGATCACATGCACTGCACCCTCCACACACACTAGATCCCATGCACTGCACCCTCCACACACACTAGATCCCATGCACTGCATGATCCCACACCACACCTTCCCTCTGATAGCTCTCTTGGTCCCCAGGGCGAGGTGCAGGACCTCACCCTCCTCCAGGCCGATCTGCGGACAGCGGTGTCTGTGGCTGAAAGATTCAGGGCAGAGGCCCAAGAGAAACTGGAGACAGCGGAGAGAGAGAACCAGAAACTGCGAGCCAAGGGGTGAGAGAGACTGCAGGGGAGGGGGAGAGAGACTGCAGGGGAGGGGGAGAGAGACTGCAGGGGAGGGGGAGAGAGACTGCAGGGGAGGGGGAGAGAGACTGCAGGGGAGGGGGAGAGAGACTGCAGGGGAGGGGTGAGAGAGACTGCAGGGGAGGGGGAGAGAGACTGCAGGGGAGGGGGAGAGAGACTGCAGGGGAGGGGGAGAGAGACTGCAGGGGGAGGGGGAGAGAGACTGCAGGGGAGGGGTGAGAGAGACTGCAGGAGAGGGGGAGAGAGACTGAAGGGGAGGGGGAGAGAGACTGCAGGGGAGGGGGAGAGAGACTGCAGGCGGAGGGGGAGAGAGACTGCAGGGAAGGGGTGAGAGAGACTGCAGGGGAGGGGGAGAGAGACTGCAGGGGAGGGGGAGAGAGACTGCAGGGGAGGGGGAGAGAGACTGCAGGGGGAGGGGGAGAGAGACTGCAGGGGAGGGGTGAGAGAGACTGCAGGAGAGGGGGAGAGAGACTGCAGGGGAGGGGGAGAGAGACTGCAGGGGAGGGGGAGAGAGACTGCAGGGGAGGGGGAGAGAGACTGCGGGGGGAGGGTGAGAGAGACTGCAGGGGAGAGGGTGAGAGGGACTGCAGGGGAGAGGGTGAGTGGGACTGCAGGGTAGGAGTGAGGGAGTGGAGGGAAGGGGTGAGAGAGAGTGGAGGGGAGGGGGAGAGAGACTGCAGGGGAGGGGGAGAGAGACTGCAGGGGAGGGGGAGAGACACTGCAGGGGAGGGGGAGAGACACTGCAGGGGGAGGGGGAGAGAGACTGCAGGGGAGGGGGAGAGAGACTGCAGGGGAGGGGGAGAGAGACTGCAGGGGAGGGGTGAGAGAGACTGCAAGGGGAGGGGGAGAGAGACTGCAGGGGAGGGGGAGAGAGACTGCAGGGGAGGGGGAGAGAGACTGCAGGGGAGGGGGAGAGAGACTGCAGGGAAGGGGGAGAGAGACTGCAGGGGAGGGGGAGAGAGACTGCAGGGGAGGGGGAGAGAGACTGCAGGGGAGGGGGAGAGAGACTGCAGGGGAGGGGGAGAGAGACTGCAGGGGGAGGGGGAGAGAGACTGCAGGGGAGGGGGAGAGAGACTGCAGGGGAGGGGGAGAGAGACTGCAGGGGAGGGGGAGAGAGACTGCAGGGGAGGGGGAGAGAGACTGCAGGGGAGGGGGAGAGAGACTGCAGGGGGAGGGGGAGAGAGACTGCAGGGGAGGGGGAGAGACACTGCAGGGGAGGGGGAGAGAGACTGCGGGGGAGGGGGAGAGAGACTGCGGGGGAGGGGGAGAGAGACTGCAGGGGAGGGGGAGAGAGACTGCAGGGGAGGGGTGAGTGAGACTGCAGGGGAGGGGGAGAGAGACTGCAGGGGGAGGGGGAGAGAGACTGCGGGGGAGGGTGAGAGAGACTGCAGGGGAGGGTGAGAGAGACTGCAGGGGAGAGGGTGAGAGGGACTGCAGGGGAGGGGGAGAGAGACTGCAGGGGGAGGGGGAGAGAGACTGCGGGGGAGGGTGAGAGAGACTGCAGGGGAGGGTGAGAGAGACTGCAGGGGAGAGGGTGAGTGGGACTGCAGGGGAGGAGTGAGGGAGTGGAGGGGAGGGGTGAGAGAGAGTGGAGGGGAGGGGGAGAGAGACTGCAGGGGAGGGGAGAGAGACTGCAGGGGAGGGGGAGAGACACTGCAGGGGAGGGGGAGAGACACTGCAGGGGGAGGGGGAGAGAGACTGCAGGGGAGGGGGAGAGAGACTGCAGGGGAGGGGGAGAGAGACTGCAGGGGAGGGGTGAGAGAGACTGCAAGGGGAGGGGGAGAGAGACTGCAGGGGAGGGGGAGAGAGACTGCAGGGGAGGGGGAGAGAGACTGCAGGGGAGGGGGAGAGAGACTGCAGGGGGAGGGGGAGAAAGACTGCAGGGGAGGGGGAGAGAGACTGCAGGGGAGGGGGAGAGAGACTGCAGGGGAGGGGGAGAGAGACTGCAGGGGAGGGGGAGAGAGACTGCAGGGGAGGGGGAGAGAGACTGCAGGGGAGGGGGAGAGAGACTGCAGGGGAGGGGGAGAGAGACTGCAGGGGAGGGGGAGAGAGACTGCGGGGGAGGGGGAGAGAGACTGCAGGGGAGGGGGAGAGAGACTGCAGGGGAGGGGTGAAAGAGACTGCAGGGGAGGGGGAGAGAGACTGCAGGGGGAGGGGGAGAGAGACTGCGGGGGGAGGGGGAGAGAGACTGCAGGGGAGGGGGAGAGAGACTGCAGGGGAGAGGGTGAGAGGGACTGCAGGGGAGAGGGTGAGTGGGACTGCAGGGGAGGAGTGAGGGAGTGGAGGGGAGGGATGAGAGAGAGTGCAAGGGAGGGGGAAAGAGACTGCAGGGGAGGGGGAGAGTGACTGCAGGGGGAGGGGGAGAGAGACTGCAGGGGAGGGGGAGAGAGACTGCAGGGGAGGGGGAGAGAGACTGCAGGGGGAGGGGGAGAGAGACTGCAGGGGAGGGGTGAGAGAGACTGCAGGGGAGGGGGAGAGAGACTGCGGGGGGAGGGTGAGAGAGACTGCAGGGGAGAGGGTGAGAGGGACTGCAGGGGAGAGGGTGAGTGGGACTGCAGGGGAGGAGTGAGGGAGTGGAGGGGAGGGGTGAGAGAGAGTGGAGGGGAGGGGGAGAGAGACTGCAGGGGAGGGGGAGAGAGACTGCAGGGGAGGGGGAGAGACACTGCAGGGGAGGGGGAGAGACACTGCAGGGGGAGGGGGAGAGAGACTGCAGGGGAGGGGGAGAGAGACTGCAGGGGAGGGGGAGAGAGACTGCAGGGGAGGGGTGAGAGAGACTGCAAGGGGAGGGGGAGAGAGACTGCAGGGGAGGGGGAGAGAGACTGCAGGGGAGGGGGAGAGAGACTGCAGGGGAGGGGGAGAGAGACTGCAGGGGAGGGGGAGAGAGACTGCAGGGGAGGGGGAGAGAGACTGCAGGGGAGGGGGAGAGAGACTGCAGGGGGAGGGGAGAGAGACTGCAGGGGGAGGGGGAGAGAGACTGCAGGGGGAGGGGGAGAGAGACTGCAGGGGAGGGGGAGAGAGACTGCAGGGGAGGGGGAGAGAGACTGCAGGGGAGGGGGAGAGAGACTGCAGGGGAGGGGGAGAGAGACTGCAGGGGAGGGGGAGAGAGACTGCAGGGGGAGGGGGAGAGAGACTGCAGGGGAGGGGGAGAGAGACTGCAGGGGAGGGGGGAGAGAGACTGCAGGGGAGGGGGAGAGAGACTGCGGGGGAGGGGGAGAGAGACTGCAGGGGAGGGGGAGAGAGACTGCAGGGGAGGGGTGAGTGAGACTGCAGGGGAGGGGGAGAGAGACTGCAGGGGGAGGGGGAGAGAGACTGCGGGGGAGGGGGAGAGAGACTGCAGGGGAGGGGGGAGAGAGACTGCAGGGGAGAGGGTGAGAGGGACTGCAGGGGAGAGGGTGAGTGGGACTGCAGGGGAGGAGAGAGGGAGTGGAGGGGAGGGGTGAGAGAGAGTGGAGGGGAGGGGGAGAGAGACTGCAGGGGAGGGGAGAGAGACTGCAGGGGAGGGGGAGAGACACTGCAGGGGAGGGGGAGAGAGACTGCAGGGGAGGGGTGAGAGAGACTGCAGGGGAGGGGGAGAGAGACTGCAGGGGAGGGGGAGAGAGACTGCAGGGGAGGGGGGAGAGAGACTGCAGGGGAGGGGGAGAGAGACTGCAGGGGAGGGGGGAGAGAGACTGCAGGGGAGGGGGAGAGAGACTGCAGGGGAGGGGGAGAGAGACTGCAGGGGAGGGGGAGAGAGACTGCAGGGGAGGGGGAGAGAGACTGCAGGGGGAGGGGGAGAAGAGACTGCAGGGGAGGGGGAGAGAGACTGCAGGGGGAGGGGGAGAGAGACTGCAGGGGAGGGGGAGAGAGACTGCAGGGGAGGGGGAGAGAGACTGCAGGGGAGGGGGAGAGAGACTGCAGGGGGAGGGAGAGAGAGACTGCAGGGGGAGGGGGAGAGAGACTGCAGGGGAGGGGGAGAGAGACTGCAGGGGAGGGGGAGAGAGACTGCAGGGGAGGGGGAGAGAGACTGCAGGGGGAGGGGGAGAGAGACTGCAGGGGGAGGGGGAGAGAGACTGCAGGGGAGGAGTGAGGGAGTGCAGGGGAAGGGTGAGAGAGACTGCAGGGGAGAGGGTGAGAGGGACTGCAGGGGAGGAGGTGAGAGGAGTGAAGGGGAGGGGTGAGAGAGACTGCAGGGGAGGGGGAAGAGAGACTGCAGGGGAGGGGGAGAGTGACTGCAGGGGGAGGGAGAGAGAGACTGCAGGGGAGGGGGAGAGAGACTGCAGGGGGAGGGGGAGAGAGACTGCAGGGGAGGAGTGAGGGAGTGCAGGGGAGGGGTGAGAGAGACTGCAGGGGAGGGGGAGAGAGACTGCAGGGGAGGGGGAGAGAGACTGCAGGGGAGGGGGAGAGAGACTGCAGGGGGAGGGGGAGAGAGACTGCAGGGGGAGGGGGAGAGAGACTGCAGGGGAGGGGGAGAGAGACTGCAGGGGGAGGGGGAGAGAGACTGCAGGGGGAGGGGGAGAGAGACTGCAGGGGAGGGGGAGAGAGACTGCAGGGGGAGGGGGAGAGAGACTGCAGGGGAGGGGGAGAGAGACTGCAGGGGGAGGGGGAGAGAGACTGCAGGGGGAGGGGGAGAGAGAGACTGCAGGGGAGGGGTGAGAGAGACTGCAGGGGAGGGGGAGAGAGACTGCAGGGGGAGGGGGAGAGAGACTGCAGGGGAGGGGGAGAGAGAG